>JAQFZQ010000089.1:0-53086 GCA_034696005.1 Glomeris marginata | reverse complement strand
AGGGGTGCATGGTTGACATTACCAGTCGTCATCACCTGCACACCTGTAACCGTGCACCCCTTTGAAATGGATCGGCCTGGACTTTTGTCCGCCCTCCTGGCTCAATCTTTCATTGAAACCACAGTAAGCGACCAGAAATTGCAATGTACTCCTTTGCGTGGCCATTACAAATGCAATGGCCACCGATATGGATTTCTCTCAATGAATAAAATACTAAAATTGTGCTGTCTGGTAGAGCAAGTAAGGATGAAACTTGGGGATATAAACTGTATTTCCTTTCTATTTATGAAACAAAATTCACGCCTATAAAGGACCCGATGAAACGGAGAACAGAAAATACAGGATTGTTCGCGAAATCCTTAACGGAGCCAGAACATGATGGTGGGTAAGAAGCATCACAATCAGTTTTAGAATCACTTCCTTGCTTTGCTGCTACCAAATAGCGTTGCCATCTTCCCAAAGCAGAAGCTCTTGTAGCATTCATAGCAGGAACATCATCATTGCTGTGCCTAAACACAAAACAACTTGGTGATTACATGCGCCACTTATGCAAAACTTGTGCTAAACTCGGTTTGATTAGAAAAAAAAAGGATCCAAGCATTCTGATTGGCACGCAGGCATTACAAGTCCTGCAAAGTGGTCATCATCAGCTAATATGAATGCTCACTTTTTAGTTCTATTGAAACATGGTAGTATAAAGCAACAAAAGTTTGCAATTCCAAATTGGGAGTTTTCATTCTGGCGCTAGATGGCACGCTCACGTATCTTGCAAATAGTCATTTCAAATTTAAAGGTGAACTGACAGGGCGGGAAAATTGGACTATGACCAACCCTGCCATTGGGCAAATTTGGACCACCCGCCAATTAGTCTGTCCATGATTGGCCAGAATGGGCGCACTCGAGGCACTGACCATAGTCCACTTTTCCCGCCCTGTCAGTTCACCTTTAAGATGCTTTGTTATACTTACCCAAATAGAAGTTTTGCAAACATTAATCCCAATGGTTGAGAGGATTCGAGGTCTTTCATCATATGGCAGATTATTAATTCGTTGCAAGTATAATCGCTGCTATTTGATACAGTTGACAAAATGGCTTCCATCTTTGCCAAGCTGTGACTTCGCTTTTCGTCCAAATTCCACAATTCCACATGGTCACTCCTTCTTCGACGTCTTCCAGAAAAACCACCCAAATCAAACACTATGGGTGAGCCGATTTGCAAGACTAAATAAAAGAAAGCCATGCAACAATGCCATCAAAATTATAGTTAAAGGTGAACTGAAGTGATTTCTGACCTACTAGTTTTCTTCCATAAACATAAAGATGAGGTAAAAAGAAACTGTTCATCAGTTTCCGTTTCTTAATCAAACGAATATTTGCGGAGATTTTTAAAGAAAATGAAAGGGGCGTGGTTCCAAGGCATTTTCGGAACTGCAAAGTTCCAAAAGTGCCGACCACGCATTTTTCGAATGCTGTATTTCCGTTTGCCAAATAGGAAATGCATAACATTGGAGACCACAAACCATTTTGTAATATTGCAAAATTGAAGGTAAATTGGGGAGAAACTTTAAATACGTGGAATAATACCTTGGGAAGAGGTTATCTGTCACTTACCAAAGTCAAATTGCTGCAGAAATGAAACCAATCCGAAGGATTTTCCATCCTCTTCATCTGCTGATTGACCGTAGTCTCCTCCACCTTTTCCATAACTGCCACCACTGCTACCATAACTACCTTGATTGTCACCATAACTCCCACCATTGCTATCTCCATTATTACTTCCACCCAACACACCAATGACCAACATGGCCGCAAATAACAAAAGTTGAATTCTGGTGATCATAATGTCCAGCGAGGAGCTCCTTCTGAGAGATTCCTGAACTCAACATTCATTTATATATATATACACTGTAATATGTATGCATAATATACCGTTTTACCACCTTCCCAAATTTCGCTAACCCAAGCTTATTATCAGAAGTGGTGTAATAATTACATTCGTCACCTTTATTACATGTATTCATTTCCGTAACCCTCACTTAGGAAATTATATACACTTCTGCAATGCCAGCTAGTTCCCCGAGGGTCAAATTTTATTTAAGATGAACTTAACAGACCTAGCTAATTTTCCAAGTCTATTACGAAATATTAATGCAACAATACTGCATTAAAAATCGTATAAAACTTATATTGGTTAATTACTTGGAGCAGTCTCCAAGTCTACTTGAATGCACATGGTCACCCAAATGAACGAACCTGTTCAATGAAACAAAGGAGGTGTAAATTAAATGACACTTACATTTATACTTTTGAATTTGCATAATTTACATGTTAATTTCCTGACCATTCTTATATCAATATATTTGTAAGGACAATTTAAAAGTTTTGCATAATGTTAAATACTGAGCTTTAATTAGCATTAAACCAAAGCATGTCTTAGTATAGTGGGACTGACTGACTGGTGTAATGGCGGCCATAGCACGCACGGTTAAGTTATATGAACAGTACCATGCAATTCAATATGGCCAAGATGAAAACGATTAACAATTGTTATTAGAGTGTGGTTCTATGCAAATAATAATTAAATGAGAATATTAAGTATTAAATTTGTCAAGTGACCTTGAATACCATCGACAAAGGTCATTCCAGTTCCATTTTGTGAATTAGGTTTTATACATATAGAAATATATGTAGTACTAGGTACTTACAATACTAAATTAAAACTTTTTCAGCTTTCTTTGAGTATAATTTGAATATAATTTAATAAGAATGCACTGTAATTATGGAAACTTGTTTACTTATTGTTCACTGCAAGATCCTTTAAACATCCTCTGAGCTCCACCAGTGAAAAACGTTGGTCAAGTGACCTCATGCCAATGATTAAGTGGTGTTGCTTCTTGTACACTGGAGCATCTAAACCTCGATCCATGAGCAAGGTCACATCATCCAAAGTCACGGTCAAACTGAGTGCGAACAATTAAGAAGTACTCATTGGCATGTGAACCGATATCATTAATTACTTAAATTGGTGTTTTATACCTTTGTCGGCTAGGTAATAGGGAGAATACGTGCCAGGCACCATCATTCACAGCTTCTGGCAAACTCAACAAACCGACTTTCGAAAACTTTCCACTTCTTACTACAACTTGCAGACTATCTCCATCCAGACCAACTGTGACATTAGAGTACTTTTCCATACAAAAACAGAAAAAATAGCAAACTGGATTTATACAGTGCTCTTATAGCCTAACAAGTTTTTAAACCAATCAAATTTATGACACTCAGAGTCACTAATACTGTATACTGAGTTGAGTGACAGAAATTGTGATTGGTTTCTGTAATTTAAATAATGAAAGTAAAATTATACCACAGTTGTCGAATAAGAAACAATAGTTCCCTTGAAGTTTAGCATTTTGAAAGTAAGTCTAATAGATTGTAATTCCAGTGTTAGGCTTTCTGAAATAACAATAGCCCTGCTCAAGTCTTCGAAGCAAACACAGTTCCAAAGGCTCTGTAAGAAATTGAAAAATTTCATATTCTAAATGTAATTTCCAATGTCTGAAAAGTTACAAGAGTTCAATACTTAAATGCACATGAATACGAGCACATATTGAATTTGCAATACTACTTAGTGTCCAAGAATAATATGTTAAAAACTTGATGTTCAAGTTTATAGTGTGAAGTTGTTAGGACTTGGAATACACATCAAATGAGGGATCAGTTTTGAGCTAGAATTCAGAATTTCATTTGATTACCTCCTGACATGCTCCATGGACAGCAACATGTTTGTCCTTCATGATCAGCTCAGTTGATGGCTCCAAGTTGAAATGGGCCAAACAGCCCACAAAAGGAACTGTTCGGTTCCACTTAAGTCTGGAAAGAAAAATAGAGCATTATACAACGCTAAATTCATATTATTACAGTCTTACAAAGTTAATTTTATTTTTAAGAAGATAATATCACTTCGAATGCGTTTTAAAACTAAAAAAATCCTAAGGACTTAATTTCCAGATGCTCCCTTATAAAGTAAAACCTGTCTATGGTGGAATCTAATGGGACCAGACAAACTTTCCACCATAGATAGGTTTTCCGGCACAGAGAGGTTTTTTAAAACATTTATCATGCAAACCAAAGGTCCCAAAAAATGTAAAATCTTCCACCATAGACAGGCTTCACTGTATACTTACTTTCGAGTAATGTTCAAACTCTTCATTTGGCCCAGGTAAATGTCTGCATTATGAACTGGCAAAATCCAGTGCAAAGTAACTTCACTTTTGCGATCCTGGTTGTCCACAAGTAACTGATAAAATCCTCCATGTATATAGAACAACTTGACATTGTGCCATTTGCCATCGTTGTAATAGGAATTGTGACTGCTGAAATTTCGCACGGATTCCATCTCAACAAATTCCACCAAAACAGATCCTCTGAAGAGGGACAATCTGATCCATGACGACTTTTAACCATGAAACAAAAATAGCAAACCTCAAGTCTTCCAAATGTATGACAAAATGACAACATGTATCATAAAAAAGCCATACACATGAATTTGAAACACTTAAAAATGTGAAAAAATGTGGTTTCTCTCCAACTAATGGTCCTCTACAACTTTCTAATTGACACTAACAATCTATATTTTACGGTTTTCGATTTAGGATTTCAAAAACCTTGAAATGTTTACTGGAGGTCAAAGGTCATGTGCCCACACAGAGTGCTATTTTTCACTTACCTCATCGGCAGTTACCATTTGTGCTATGAATGTATTTGAATATATTGTACGAAAATCCAACTCAAAAGTAAATTTTGAGCTGGAATTTTGCAGCAGTAGCTTTGCAGTGAAGTGCATTCCGTCCCTTTGCCCTTGCAGTGTCATTGGTTTCAGTTTCCTAGTTATAACACACACAACAATTATTGTATAAATAAATGCATGTTCAAATGCTATAGCAATTAATGTTAAATTACAGAGCATTAAAAGTTAGTTTACATACCTTTTTCCTTCACAAAATACACTTTCATCAGGAATTATACACACCCCCCTTTTTCCTGAAGATCGAATTGGAGAAAATAGTGACACTTCTTGCCCATTGACAAAAACATCATCCATGCATCCATTAAAATATCCCAATTCCTCCTTTACATATATAAAATTATATTAAAATGTATTAAATCCACATACCAATCAAGTAATTTTTAAGTTACCTTATTCATTTCTTGAGGTAAACCAAAAATATACATGTGTTTGTTCATGAAAAACATTTGTTGTGGTACACTTGCTGCATATGAAGTTTCAACAGAAGTTGGAGACAAACAATCAGTTGAAATTGAAAGGCTAACCCTGTCACCAATCCTATAAGCATGAAATGTAATTTAGTTTCCTATAAAGTCCTTGTATACAGTAATTCAATGAAAAACTAACTTTTTCACATTAACATGGAACCAGTCTTCAGAAACTATCAATGGATGCATTACTTTGGTTACATTTCTAAGAAATTCAGTCTCTAATATAAAGTGGCCATCTTGCAAGCTCAATTTTAGTGTTTCCTCCTGGAGAATATGAATTACTACAGTATATTAAAAATGTACACATATTTTAATGCTGGTAAATGTGTACCTTTGATGATTCACCAAACTGGAAGATGAAAGCATTTTTAAGATTGGGTTTCACAGAAAGATTTATATCTAAAAAGACAGATGCACTAGATTTTGCTTCAGAAGATATGGGCACTAAAATAAATCCAGGGTTAATAACTCGGACTGCCCCTTTGAACAGAGAAGCAATCTTTAATGCTTCATCAAGTTTTTGTTTTAGTATTGTCTTCTTCAAATCTAGTGATTTGAACATGTCATTAATGCCATGGATGTTTAGAGAATGCACTGTGGTCATCAATCTTTTCACACCATTTTCAACACCAATTGCTGAAAACAAACATGAAACACATTTTAAAGCTTGATTTTCTATGTATAGTACATAAGGTACCATAAGGGACATATGTCTTACATAAGTTACATCGATGAAACTAAGTTTTATTAAACAAAATGGTTTTATATATTTTAAGCTTCCCCCTTAAATACTTTTATTCTGGATGTTAGTCACTTCATTGATTTTTCATATCAGTTCTAGATTTTAAAGGATATTGATGTCTAGCTATTCGACATTGCATCGTTTTACATTTAAACCCTCAACTTTTGAACTTAGAATAACGGGATTTTTATAAAGTTATAAAGGTACTTTAACTAAATTCTACCATGCAACACTACCAAATTAAGATCAGTGATTCCCAGGAACAATTCATACTTCTAATCACAATTACATAAAATTAATAAACATTCTTGTTTTAAAACTTAGTCATGTAACTGCCCAATGTAAGCATCAAGAATGATATTTGCACCTACTAGAATTTTCTGCAAGATTCACAGCCAATTTGGATCTTATACTTTGAATAACTTCTCTGGATGCAGCTTTTCTGTAATTTGCAGTCATAGATAGAGCATGTCTAACTGCTCTGGAAGATATATCCATTGCTTGTTCACATTGGAAATTTGCATTGGAAATAATATCAGGTTTAGTTTGATCAGAAAGAGCATTTTGAGCTATTGCTCTAGTTTCTTCCAGAGATTTAGAATAATATTTCTCAATTCGATCTACATTTGCCACAACCTGGTCGAACTTTTTCCATTTGCCTATTAATAAATGTTAATTTCCATTACTTTACAAGTCAAATTTCTGTTAAGTGATATCTCAAATGTGTGCAGATTATGACTTACTTCCAAGAAAAACAAGGACTTGTTCACTTTTCTTACGGAAATGAGTGGAGGCTGCTGCAAATCCCTTTGCAACAGTTTGTAAAGTTTCATCTATATATAACAAAACATTGTCATTATTACTTGCAATTACATTATTTATTATGCTGTAATACCTGCAAAATAAAACTCTGGCAACAGGGAATGCTCTTTCCCAGTTTTGCTGCCTGAAACAAATTAAATTTAATAATTGTAGCAATTAATTAATTCATAGCAATATAATTTAAGCAAAGTTACCTTTGCCATCATCAAACCACAGATCCGATTGTACTCCAATAAATTCTGTTGGAAATTTAGTTTAGTTTAATTCCATTTTCCAACAGGATGAGTTGGTTATATACACATGCACCAACCTGAACTTTCTTCATCTCCGATTATCCCAAAAAGTTTTTTGTAAGAATTTGTTGGATTTTTTGTTTCGTTTGGAAAACTGTTTTTCAATTCAACAACATTGTTGTCTATTTCATCTCTGATAAATATACATTGGTCTTCATCGTCCAATTCACACCCAGAACCAATGAATTCCCCATCGAAGTCTGTTTTGGGAGTTGTAGGTGAATTTTCTACTACTCCATTTGAAATTGGAGAAATAACAGATGTGGGATTTCCTTTTGGCCAATTTGCCAAGTTATACAGATGACGTGATAAATTCACAGCCTTTACATTTTCAAACTGTTTAGCCTATATATATTCAAAAAGTTCAACATTAAGAAAAATCACAAACTATAATTGTAACCAAATTTGTGGTAATGCACTAAAAGTTTTAAAAAGTTTGCCAGTTAAGAAGGAGGTCGACTAGCATAGGCGAACCTCCTAACTTAATTACCCCTTTGAACTTCAAATTTAGTGTTAATAAATTGCTTACTATACAACAGACATTCTATGTCCATGATACAAGTTTCTATTTCAATTCTTGTATATGGACATTTGAAAGTCTATTGTTCTCAATAACTATAACATATGAGCAATTATATAAAATATGTAATTTACATCATAATATATAAAATATGTCACCTTTCGTAGAAGTTGGCGTGAACTTGAAGCTATAATCTTAGCTGCCAGAGTATCGCTTGATACATTAGACATATTTTCTAGCAATTCCCTAAATCTGCCATGTCTACTAAGTTCCAGTTCCCACTTTCTAAATTACAAAATGAACATTATTTACTGTACTGTTATAGTATATCAATTTTAATACCAGTAGTACACAAAGGAAATTTTACCTTCTTGCTTCTAATGAGGTAATGTTCAAATACTCGGCATATGGCTTGACATTTTTACTAAATGAAATAACTTGCTCTTCCAAAGAGGCAATGAAACTATCAATTCCACGTTTTAACCTTCCAAAATAAACTTTAATTTCGGAAAACTGTAAATAGAATAAGGTTTAATTAAAATTATTGCATTCCTGGTGATAGATATACAGTGCAATCCCTTTATAATAAGGGACATAGCCATCAAAGGCAATTCCGTTTTAAACAGCACAATTTTATCATTCTAAAGAGATCACAACATATTGAATTAATGGAATTATAATCTTATTTACCTTGTCTTGTGAAAGTTGCCCAACAAGTAATCTTCCATCATTTACAAGCACCTTGCTGCTTAAACTTAATAAATGGCCATCCATGATTGTTCCTAGTTTTTCCTGCATTGAATGTTATATTCCTTCATTATTTAGCTTGTTTTAACTAATTTCTAGAAGACTCTTGAGAAAGCTTACCCTAATTTTGGTTAAGGTGAGGCGATTTTGAATATTTAACTTGGTTGTGTTGGTGCAAAACTGCTTCACAATTCTAGTCCAATCATTGATATCAGCAAGTACCAATTTGAAAGACAATAGTATTGTGTGATACTGATACAAATTTAGTCTATTCATACTGTATCTATGAAAGGAAAGTACACATAAAAAAGTTTTACTCTTTAGAAATATAATTTATAACTATGTATAACTTACCTCTTTCCTACTTGCAACAACTTGTCAGCAGTTTCACTTTCTCTTATAGCAGTTAATAACGTTTTATTTAACTTTAAACTGCTACTTCTGCAATTGTCTATAAGTACTTCAGATTCATCAATTGCAAATGCCAGATTAAGCTTTCCTTGTGGAAATTCTCCCAGAATATCCAATAAATTTGTAGCACCTATAAATAAGTTTTATTAAGCATTAAATGTATGGTAACAAAAATATTGATTTTTTAAGACCTGCTTACTAATTATTGTGCTGTACATATTGTGAATTTCTTCTTTAACCAACTGGAAACGAATTAACTGCTTGAAGCTAGCAATATTGCTCTTCAAGGCTTTTGATGCCATCTAATATTTAAATGCATTAAAGATTAATAAGAGTCTATACCTGGTTTAAGCTAGGAAGGATCTGGTAAAGGCCTTCATTGTGACGTCACCATGCATCACATCCCTACAAGGATTATGTAGTTCACCAATCAAGTTTCCTTTGTGACGTCACAATGATAGCCACCACCAAGCCTTCACATGCTTAACCAAAGCATATAGCAAATAGCATGCTTATTGTATACTGTATGGCAAAGTTTGTAACAACTTACTTGTCTGACATGGAAATTGCCGAATTCATCAAAAAATAACTGATTTAGCTGAATACGAAGGAACTCTACTTCATAAGGTTTCAAAGTTGAAAACTATAAGCATAAATGTGCAAGTCAAATTGATCAGCATCCAGCTTAATTAGACCCATTGTTAAGATCAAGTATAAGATACATACATTTCTAATTCGCTTAGTGGATCCCATTGGGTTACTAGGTCTGCTCATCACTATCATCTCATTCTGAATAGCAAATTTATGATATAAATATTTTAAGTATGTATATATATATACAGGGTGTCCCATAAATCCCTTGAAGACCTGCCATGTTTGCATGTCATAGTTTTATACCGTGTGTTGTGTATTAGATGTTTCATTGCCATAATCAATGTTAGGCTTCTTTGCATGGCCCCGATTGTAGCGTCATACAGGGAAGCCGTTTGTAGGGTTCCAATAAACATATGTTTCCAATTTCTCAGTCGTTTCTTCTTCGATTATAAAGCAGTTTGCCGTGATATCCCCCATTAATTGTTGGCTTCATGTCGTACATTGAAAGTGACAGTCTATCTACAATAATAACATTTTTGAGAAACATATGACCTTGATATTGCAGTTCAAGGATATGCAATTTATCATGAATATGTAGCCCATGACACTTGCGACACTACCATACGAAGCATTTCCATGAATTATATTCGGTGCAAACATGGCAGGCCTTCAAGGGATTTATAAGACACCCTGTATATATAGCAGTGAAATTACTAATGCAACAAGAAGCTCTGGAATCTTACATTGAGCATTTGAAATCGAGAATATACATTGTCTAAAGCAACATTGTATGCTGCAGATGCAGTAAAGAACTTCATTTGCATCAATTCTTTTGAAACTTCATCTTCTAGTGTAGTCTTAATTTCTTGTTCAAGCAATGGTGAACATTGGTCACACTCTAAAAAGATGGCCAGCAATGTAAATTCGAATCAATGTCTATTCCTCCCCTTAGTTTAGCTTTTGCACCTATACACCCTTCTCTGCTAAATATGCTTCTCGTAACTGTTGGACAAAAATCACAACGACGTCCAGCAACTTTTGGCCTGCAAGGACACTGTCCACTTTCCTTATCACAACGCCAATCAAATGATCCAATGTCATGGCAATCGCAAACTAGAATCATTATTATAAAAGTTAACACCCTTCTTAACTTTTGGAAAAATATAGTAAACATAATATTAACGTTTGCAATATGGAAATCCCCAAAATCCCTCTTGGCAACTGGTGCATCTGCGCCCTTGCACTTTCGGCAGACATGGACACTGTCCACCTTTTGTTGCACAAATGAAACTTCTAGATCCTTTCAGGTCACAGTCACATTCTGCAACAAATTATTTGAAGCATGTACTGAAACAAGCTGCTCTGGATAAAATTGTGAATAATTTAGAATCCCAATTTACCAGTGCACTTTTCAAATAGGTTTGAGCGATTCTTCCTGAAAAACCCGGGTTTGCAATCTGCACAATTGATTCCCATAGTGTTGTTCATGCAATTGAGGCAAACACCTCCCCCTTGATGTTCACCAGCCATGTTCAAGCTGAACTTGAGCTTTGCCACAGTTTCATTGTACACACAGTTTGCTGAATGTCCAAAGCAGTTACAAGCTACAAAAGACCAAATTAATACTTTATTCTTTACAATTAAACAATATACTCTAATAAAGTAGCTGAATAAGGTCAAAAATATATTGAATTAACTTCAGTATTATTATCTGTTAATAAGACCCCCTGCAACTACTTTCCAATATGTATACCTTGGCAAGCATTGTTGGAATTTATGGTTGCTGGTCTCCATGGCACTTGATGGAAGCCAGGACAGCAAGAGGAACACGATGACCCACAAGTATTATGCAAACAATTGCACACTAAGCGACCGGAAGTTCCAATGCACTCCTTTGCATGACCATTGCAAATGCAACGGCCACCGATATGGATTTCTCTCAATGAGTAAAAATACTGAAATGTTCATTTGGAAATTTAAAAATAAGATAACTATTACATGATATATTGATATGTTGCAGAATTGCAGAAATATCTATACGTGTCTCTTCAAAGTGTCGTCTTCTAAACCACCTGGCATTAACTCTCCATAAAGTGTGTGCAATTGCAAGAACCTCAACCTCAGATTAGTTGCTCTTGTCCAATTCTTTAAAATAGTATAACAACATTTTTAATGAACACTGGAATGGTATATCGAAATTCGAGATTTTAATAAAGAAAGCAATTTAGTGTCAAGCAGGAAAGCTTAACTATGTATAAAAGCTATGAGTATATAAATGTTATCCTCGTTTTATTTGTAAATTTATAGAATATTAAAGATAGACATCATTTTTGGTTTTTAAAGTGGATTTTTGCGCTTCATATGCATTTATTTGCACCTAATTTAGTCTAGTCTTCAAATGCAAGTTACAAAAGTAATAAATTAACTTCTGAAAATGTTATTCTATTCATATAATAAGTATACTGACCTGCAGTACAACATCAGAATGAAAGTTTCCAGCTCCAGGTCTTTCTCTTAGCAGAATTACATAAGCCTATATGAATTTCATGGTACATTATAGTGAATATAAAATTTCAAAGTTCAGCAAGTGGAATGAAGCAATTTCATACTTCTCCATATTCTTGTGGCTGCATTTTGGAATTTTGTATTGTGCAAATTACATCAATCTGCGACAAAGGTTCAACGGAAGGTTTCAATCGAAACCATCTTTCGCAATCCTGCGCATTTTTAGCAAAGAACTGCAAAGGTGTATAAGATTTCCCATAGTCTGTTGACTTCTCCAGAACCCAAGTTGCTGGAGGAGGAGATGGACCCATGACCAACATAACGTAAGCAATGAAAAATTCCTGCGCGAAACGGTTATTTTGAAAAATCAGAAATCAAGATGGCCGCCGAATTTCAAATTTGATCTCCAAAATTATGTGTACTTGGCGGAAACTGATGGATATGTCAACTTTGTGCTTGAAGTTTTCCGATTTCCACCATCGGTTGGAGCCATCGAAAGCGTACTCCACTGGATGTGAAAGTTCCACCAGTTTCGCATCGCATACAGAGCAGTTATGTCCCTAAATCCCATTAAATATGCATATAAAAACCTTCAATATTCGCTTATCTCTTCTTACATTTACTTCTAATTATTAAATCAATTAGTTAAATAGTGCAAAGGATGATGTTGAACTAATAAGACTTCTGAATTATTGATGGTTATGCGGTGCTCCTAACAGGGGCCATTTGCACCGCTTCACAAAAACCATGTTTCAGCAACAAAAAGTGGTAATTTGATTGAAATGCATTTACATAATTAATTTTTAAAACAATTTAGTGATATAAGGACCATTGACTGCAATATAAAATTTCAATAATAATAATAAAATTAAAAAAAAAAAATAAAACATGAAATTAGGAATTTTGGGATTATGGGTAAGTCACATGACCAAAAGTCTCATAATGTGACCTGCCAAACTAGTTTTACGTATTAATAATAATATGCATTGGATTATGATCTAAACAATTGCTGCCTAGAAGCCATATTTTATTTAATTTAATTAACCCTTATATGTAATCAGGTTTTAATACCGATTACATTTTGAATTTTATAATTATGATTTTGGCTGAAGATCAAATGCAGCCATTGTACAGTTTAATAGCTCAATTTTTGGAGGAATATATTACGCAATTGCATACTGCCCAGGTGGTGCATTCAAATTTTATTCAAGGTTTCAATTGATGAGAAGTAGCAAGTCTTGCATTATATTGCGCAACTTCCACCATCTCATTATCGTCCATTTCAAATATTAGATATCAAGTTCTAAAATTCCAAGTAAATATATCCAAGTATTCACTATTAATTGTATGTTCAAATTGCAATCAGACGAGTTGATTATTGTAATAATATAACTAATGGAAGTTCAATATGTGGAAACGTTGAAAACTTGAAATTGTGCAAAACAAGTTGTCACCTTTGGACCAAACATGGTTGGATGTTGTAACAAAGGTATTTCAGTATGGGGTGGACACAATATCCAGCTGAAAACTTCAAAGAGGCATCACGTGGTTTGTTTGTACCACTTGGTACCACATAGAAATGCCCACCACAATGGGTTTAGTCCAGTGCACCCATTTGGAAACATCATAACTTGTTGCATGAATAGAGATGTTTTCAAGATTACATTTGACAAAACTGCACCAAACACTTTCTACCAACACGTACACAAATATCCCTAATGTTTAATCTTTAATCACAAAAACACTTTAATGTCACAAAAATCAGACAAACATCCAACTATAAATACATTTTGTAAATTTTTATAACAATTGTTTGCGAAGCCCATTTATAGATCACATTAATTTTTTGATTGCCATTGAAATATTTTCCTATTCCATTTTAAATCAGCACATTTAGTACTAATATAATAATTAAGGGCATTTACTCACCAAGTTGTAGCCACCTCCAGTAATCAAGCAGAAAACCTCGGGGTTATTTTGGCCACAAGTTGAAGACGCGGATATTTTAGCCCATGTTGTTAAATTGGCAAAATAAGGTTCTAAAACAATAGGACCTTCTTTGAGGATATTTTCAGAACAGGATAAGGTATTGAAGTAAAGCAGGAGCAGCAACAGAGAAATTGTCATTGCGACGGACATGGCACAACTGGAGTAAAAAGGGGGATCTGCAGAGCTACACTTTCACTAAATGGTGCAGCTTGACGATTGGTCAGCTGTAGCCAGCCACCTTACAACTGTTGCAAAACGCCACATTCAATGCTATTATATAATCACTACCTGGGGGCGTTTCTGTTCAAGGGTCAGAGGTAAAAATTTGCATGTCACCTATTCCCTCCCAAGTTCACATTCCAACAAGCAAATTTCACAATGGAATTTATATGAAACACTAAGTATATGAAAGACAGAGATGGAGTTGCGAAAGAAAGAATATAGTAGACATTTTAATTTTCCATGTCGTCTTCCTCGGCAGATGATGAACTTTCTTCGCTGGTAACATCAGGGTCGTCCGCTTGATTTAAACATTTTTGGCAGTTGCATGTAAATAGGTAATTTTCCCTGGAGAAAAAGTTAGAAAAATATTCACAACACTGTGGATTTGTGTTTGAATTAAAGGTGAACTGACAAGGTTTTGTAACATACCCTGTAAAGCGTGTAATTCTATGGAATTTATGCCAATAAAACGATTGGTGCAAATAAAACTTTTTTAAAAAATTTTTACAAAAAGTTACAAGTAGTTAAATAGGGCGTCATGGAAGGACGGTGTCACCGCGCTGGCTGGTGTCACGGTGTCCTGTTTTGATAAAATTTGAATTTTCAGCCAATGGCGCTCCAGTGTACATATCTCACAATATACTACTCCAAACACTCCACATATATGAAACTAAATAATTCATATCTGCAGCAATAATGCTTCAAATGGCCTCAAATTTTCAGACAATGTTCCTAAATTAGTGGCCATCAAATGCTAGCTTTTTCAGGGTATGTTGCAAAACCTTGTCAGTTCATCTTTAAGACAGGCAATTTTAAGAGTCACCTCAGGATTTTGTTTCTCGAGTGCCTACTACGATGCCGCACGCATTCATCCAAATAGCTTACACAAATTTCCTAAATATTTCACTTGGTCATGTTACATTTGAACATGCATATATTACTAATCTAGATATGTATATTAATTTCACCTCCTCTGGTTCAATGTCACACAGTGCTATCATGGACAGATGGAAATTATTGTACGGAAAGCTGGGTTCAGCATTAGGAACGCAACTGTGGTTACCTAATTAATAACAAAACAGTTATTCATACTACTAATTCAAAACTACTTCAAAAGAATTAACGTAATACAAATTAATTACATGAACTTTGAAGAGAATATAAAGCTGAGCCTTCATTGTTAAGAAATCCACCCGATTCTGAAATTTCAAATTCCATCATTTTACGCAATTAACTTGGAACAACTTCAATTTTTCAACTCATAAGTAACTTAAAGTAAGTTACTAATACCTTTATCTAACTCCTCGTACAATTTATCAATAAATGCATCCAAGTTTTGCCGTTCATCATCAGACAAAGACAACGAATCGCAATTTTTCACCCAAACACTTATAGGACTTGCGAAAAGAAAATAACCATAAATCAATAATATAACAATTTCAATGATTTTTAAATCATGTCAGTGTAATAATACCTTGTTCCAACACCTTGACCGTTTGTTCCTACAAGAGCTATGAGAGATTGGAATCCGTCTGGTGAGAACCACTATTTAAAAATCATAATCATTGTAAAAGTGGAACCATTAAAGTCCTGTGTTATTTTACAGGAAATATTACATTTTGTTCACCTGTTTGCAGTTGTCAAGGTACAGGGCATTAATCAACAACTCCCTTAAATGCTCTAATTGTCCCTGTTTCACATACAAAAACTACTTTAAAAACTTCAAATTATAAATTCAACATATACTATAATAAATACAGTACTCTGAATTTGTCACCAAGTAGTTTGTGAGCAATTTCTTCTTCTTCGTTCACCGTCTTGTTACAGAATTGTGACAATAATTGCACAGCACCCACTTTGTCTTTAGCCTATATATTCAAACAGATTACTGTTTAATAAACCACAGTTACCCACAATTCCCTGCTAATTGAACCACTTTATACCTGCTTTACGGTAGCTATCAACCTTGCGATAAGCATAATACTGGATGTTTCCGGAGGAAAATGCATATGCCTTTAAACAAGAAACTTACATACATTATAACATCACAGATCATATTGTTATAATTATACAAAACTGCTGATTGTACTTCCAAGATTCTTGCAATTGCTCCAGAGGGTGTCTTGCATCACCTACAAATGAGCCCATGCACAGGGTCTTGTGGTACTGTTCCCATGCTAGAGTACGGCATTCAGCACAACAATACCTCAACTGAATGTATGTGAAACAATTGGAATTAGTTTGTTGTATAATTAGTTGGAATTGGATTTAAAGGTGAACTGACAAGGTTTTGCAACATACCCTGAAAAATTAGCATTTGATTGCCAC
Organism: Glomeris marginata; assembly: GCA_034696005.1. Lineage (NCBI taxonomy): Eukaryota > Metazoa > Arthropoda > Diplopoda > Glomerida > Glomeridae > Glomeris > Glomeris marginata. The sequence continues at coordinate 36,636 of JAQFZQ010000089.1, read as the reverse complement.
TAATTTAGGAATATTGTCTGGAAATTTGAGGCCATTTGAAGCATTATTGCCACAGATATGGATTATTTAGTTTTGTCAAAACAGGACACTGTGACACCAGCACGGTGACACCGTCCTTCCATGACGCCCTCTTTAACTACTCGTAACTTTTTTGTAACAATTTTTAAAAAAGTTTTGTTTGCGCCAATCGTTTTATTGGCATCAATTCTATAAAATTACACACTTTCCAGGGTATGTTACAAAACCTTGTCAGTTCAACTTTAAGTTGGATACAGACGTGGCAACTTTGACACTCAACGTGCTCTTCAGGTTTGGTGTCACAACATTGAGGATATGGAAGTACCATGTGCTCCTTGGCAGTCAATCTTTTGGCATTTTCTTCAGCAGTTTCAAGTGGTTTTAAGCAGAAGTCACATGCTAGGTATCCGTAAGCAGCATTCCACAGGAACTGACAGCAAACAAGTGGCTTTTCCTCAAAAATAACATCTCCAACTTTGAATTTCTTCAATGCGAATAGTCCCTTGCCCTATATGTAAAAGAAATTATAATTCATATGATGAGTAAATTGTTTTTGTTTGTTTGATTCATAATGTGTTTACTATATTTTTGAAAATGTTGAAAATTAATTTAGTATACTGTATATATAATAAGCAACATTTAATTAGAACCAATAATATATAATTGTATAAAAATCTATATATTTTATTAAAAACACAATAAAAGAAAATATTGCATGACTGATATATTATATACAAAAAGCAAAAAAATTATAAATATATATGCAAAAATTCCAAGGTACGTAGCATTTCGAAATTATAGCAAAAAGCACTTATTTTTGAAATCCCATATAAATTATTAGAAATTATTGAAATACAACGAAATATACGCATAATTTAACATGGAAACCTCAGATTCAAAATCCATTTTCACAATTGAATCTTTCAGATTTTTCATTAGTATTTATTTATGTTGATAACAACGTGATACAGAAAAGCAGACCAACAGATTTTTTACATCACCTTAGCGCCACCAATTTCACGAACTTCAAACGCTAGATCTTTCGAAGCATCCATTCGGTTTTTTCTGTGAATGATGTGCGAGTTGCGGATCGGATCGGATCGGCCAATCAAATCCGCATTATTTTAAGCACGTGTTTGCATGGATATATTGTAGGGAAATAACGAAAATACGCACAAGAGTATTTCTACGGAGCTAAAAATCAATTATCTGAACTATAAAAAAGCCAACAATCGAAAATACAATATGAAATTCCAATTAGTTCGACGTCTGGTCGCAGTGGCAGCACTGCACGGCTTGGAATCGTTTTTCGATACGTATCGCCTGGACCAAGCCTTGCCTGGCGTATCGATCGATAGCTCTTGAAACAACTCACGGACACTACCAAAACTGAAGTGAAATAAACGATGGAGGTTTGCGTTGATTCAGTTATGTCAGCCGTGTGCGCAGATCAAGGAGGTATATTTTTATGCCAAACGATTAACAAAAATTCGTCTGCTATGCAACATCCTTGCACGCAATACGATCGTGCGCAACTATTTTGACGTATCTCGTAAGGTTCAGCATAGTCTTGCAAGAAAATGTTGCGCGTGAAACTATCATTCGCAAGGATGTTGCATGAAAAAATCGACTACAGTAATTGATCGTGGATTATTATTTTATACAGGTGCACGACGTCTTGAACTATGTACCGCCTTAGAATTAGGAGGATTGACACCTAGTGCAGGTATATATTATAATTTTTAGTGTAGGCAAAGCGCTGGAAACAATTAATTTTGCACAAGGAAATTTAATATTTTTTTCCCCCACAGGTTTGCTGAAAAAAGTTAAAAGAGAAGTTAAAATTCCAGTGTTTCCCATCATTCGACCTCGAAGAGGAGACTTTTTATACACAGAAGATGAGATAGAAATCATGAAAAACGATATCACAATTTTTAAGGAAAATGGAGCTGATGGAATTGTCTTAGGTGCTCTAAACAGGTAATTATAAAATTTTATAATTCACCAATTTCATAATTGAAACTCATATTTCATTAGGTTTCTATTGTTCACAATTAACATGTAGTTCGGATGACTTCCGGTTGCTTTGACATAATTTTGTGGCTTTATTTTTCCCAGGGGAAAAAATAAAATAGACATTTTTATGACAATAATTTATAAATTACAGTGTTATTACTCCAACGTCCAACATCTATTTGAATACCATGTTAGATATGTGTTTGACTGATTGAAAAAAGTTAACCCAGAACCAGTCTATGTCATCATCAGGATCATTTTTGCATTTTTCTGTGTACCGGGTACAATTCCCTTCCGGATGCAACCCAACTTTTCCAGCATCCAGAAATTGGCTATAAACATGTGGCATGTCCTTTCCTATTTCATTCATGCTGTTCCTTCTATGATACAACATACCAATTATTAAATAGAAATATAATACATTAGTTGGAAAATAAGAAACTTACACATCCATGTGTTGGAACACCGCGTCACTCAAAGACGAGTATTTGTCCGGTTCGCGGTGAATCTTGCAAAATAACCTCATCTGGCATTGCAAGTCTGTTATTCCAGCCGATTTAAATATTGAATGTAATTTAGTCATGGCAGCTCCAAGAGGTGTTTCAATATCATGGGAACTTTCTTGAGATTGCGAAGAATCCGGCACAGATCTTTGGCGGCGTCCGGAGAAAACTGTCGGGAAGATGATGGTGTACGGCAGAGTGATCTGTAGATCTGGAAAGTAAAATTAAATATGATATTGAGGGGAATCAGAATGAATAAGGTGGAAATGAGATATTAATTACCAAATTCAACATCTGTGCCAATTTCAACTGGAAGAGGAAGAACAAATGCGGAGACAATTTTGAGTAACGGAAGGATCGCGAAGGCAATATTGCAATGGCGCATTGTTGTCCTAAAGCAATAAAAGAATTGATTACACATCACGACCCTTAATGTTGTTAGAATTGCTATTTGAGTATTGCTATGAACTGCCTTAATGTTTATGGAGTTCCAGTGAAAAAGTAATAAGCCTTGGGTGATGAGAGGCCACTGATCTCGCATTGCAAAACACGATTGATTTGAGAAAACATTTAATAAAAGAAATGCTTTAAACACAAAAGTTGATACTTGAATGATTTAAAAACATTAAACTTTTAATATTAATTACTATGTGAAATATGCAATACATATTTATCAAGTCTTGGATCAAATGAACCATTTTAAGCCTAGAGCAACTTCTCAAATTGTATTGATTGCAAATATAATCTGCATTAATACATTAAACCATAATTATATTTATACATAATGAACATTAAGTCAATCACATTAATAAGTCATATGAGCTATAAATTTACTATAATGATCATTACATCATATTTTTGTCTCACTTCTCTACATAACAAGGTTCAAAAATATGTACTTTAAAATTATAATGCACAATTTACAAATAAGGTTGTATAACATTTTAAAGGAAATAGTAAATAGTGTTTGGAAAAGTATTGTGTTCAAGTGTTTACAGATTCTCATAGTTAAAATAGTCAAGTAAAACCTTGGAATTTTATAGTTTTTGTTTGCTTGCATGACAGCCATCTTGGAAATTATACATTTAGATATATTGCATATGAAAGTAACAAGCCATTAACTAACTTAATGGAAATATTTGGTATGATGGTATTAAAAGAAATTAAAAATAAAATGGTAATATCCGCGCTCGGCAATCATGTTTTGGGATTTTAAATATATGGCAGCCATCTTGAATTATTAAATACAGCTAGACTTGCAGTCACTAATGCAGTAACCAATGAAATGAATTAGCTAATAAGTAATTTAAATGTACGTATATATTCACTATGATGGTATTTAAAAGTTAAATAAACCGTAAAGGTACGAAATTGCTCGGCAACATTGTTTTATGTAGCTTTACATATGAAGTAGTCATTGCAGCATTTCACATAGTTAATAAAATATAAACTAAAGCATGAAAACCATTGATACAACTGGTTAATAATGACAAGTAAGATTAAACTGTTAGCTGGAAATATTAAAACTTACGGTTGCGGACCGTTTCGCTCGCCGAGATTGTTGCAAGACTCCTGAAGTTGTACTGTTGATTGCAGAGTTTTATATAGGTATATATTGGGGGAGGGAAAAACCTCATCCCGGTTTTATATATACCTATGTTTCTTTCCACTAATATGACCCGATATAATTACACGTTGCATCACCATTAATTATTTTCTAGTAGTTGAATTTTTGTTATGATACTTTATAACATGTATTATATAACACTGTATATAGTGTACCTGTGAAACAAATTAAGTAATGTGGTTTATCTCGTGTCCTGGGTCATTCAGGGTCTTTTTGAAGGGAAGTTGCCAAATATTGTGTCGTATTGCACTTTTCCAGTGAAAGTTGCTATATGTTGGGTAAAATTGAAAAAGTAGTAAGGCCAAAATAAATTATGGATTATAAAAGTTGTGAGCAGGGGAATTATTCCAGATTAATTAACAGTAAGTTGTCAAGAATGTCTTCTGTAATCTCAACTAATGAAAAGAATATTAGATAAGATTGTACATATATGTCCACTTGATTTTTCCAACATTACATAATGTCACTAATATCTTTGTTGCATTTTGTTAGTATATTGTATTTTGGCTTCATGTTCAACACATTAATTGCTTTTAGGCTTAATTAGGGTATTACTATTTAGTATATTTGAAAAGGAATAATAGTGTGTAATATAAATAATTCCACGTTTGAAATAAATATGTGTTTAATATTAATATTATCTAGTTGACTGAAGTTAGATTGAAAATTTGTATTTTAATTTTGTATGTAGTAGGCCTATATAGGCCTAAAATTAAAAGTGAAATACTATACTACTTGGATTTTGTTTTATTTTTTAAACAGTGATGGCACTATTGATATGAATGCTTGCCAAATACTAATAAGTAAGTAGAAGTAGCAAATTAAACATTATTCATATATTCTCATTCTTATATATACAATAATTTAAAATATTTCAGGTGCAGCCAGACCTTTACCCGTGACATTCCACAGAGGTTGGGAATTTTAATTTTTATTACAACTTGATAGAAAATTTTAGATGAATTAATAAAAACAGTGGATTGTTATTATTTTACACAGCATTTGATGTTGCCACTGATGCCATGAAATGTTTGGATGATATACTGCAATTGGGATGCGAGCGGCTTTTGACGAGTGGACAAAAACCAACAGCATATGATGGAATAAGTATTTTAAAGCAATTAATACAAAAGGTTTGATAAAAAGCATAACTAAAGTGATTGGAACATCTAGTAAATGATACAGTACCTAAATTTGAAACTATTTCAGGCAAGCGGAAAGTTAATCATTGTTCCGGGTAAGTTCCATATTACTATATCTCGGCACTGTATAATCAGCACTAATGATGATTTGGTTTAACAGGTGGTGGGATAACTGAAGATAATTTAGAGATTATTTTGGAAAACACTGGGGCCAAAGAATTCCATGCATCTGCGAGGGAAGACCTTGCATCAAACATGGTTTTCAAAAACAAAGAAGTCAAAATGGGTGCTGAAAGTGATGAATATGTTAATAAAGTTTGTTCCAAGAAACGTGTAAATAATATGGTGACAATTGCAAAGAATTTTGGAATAAACTAATTAAGCAATATTGTTGAAGAACGTATTATTTATCTCTAAATGTATAATTCTCACTTTTCAAATTTTGCGCTACATTAACCGTGCTTTGAATTTGCCACGATAAATTCGAAGTATTATCAAGCCATATGATATAGTACTTAAAATTAATATTTATTCACTTCAGAATTCAGAGTTATACATTTCATATATTGTAATATCCAATAAAGTTATTTTATTAATTTACAGTTTTGTACATATACAAATATATTGTATGTAATACAGTAGTATGCAAGAGGGCTATCCGGAAAGTATTAGCCGTTCTTTATTTTAAAAATACAGAGTTTTTATGTCTAATGTTAATTAACAAAACGTTTAACATGCATCTTAAGCTATTTTTTTTTAAATTTGACTTTAGGGTGTCTACTAAACTTTCATTTCAAAATTCCAGTATTTTCAAGAATATTTATATTTTTTTTTCCAGGACACAAAGAAAATATATAGTGAAATATAGTTACATAACAAACTACATTAATCCCTTACAAACTGATAAATAAGTGGAATGAACCATCAAATTTCAAAAGTCAAATGCTTAATTGGTATTTTGTTCCAAGCAAATTAGAAGAGGAACACAGAAATCAATAAACAAAATTCTTTAAAGTGTCAAAAATGATACATTTTCCAGGATTAAGAAAAATTCCAGTCCATTTCCAGGATTTCAAGGACAACAAAAATATTTCAGTATAATTCCAGGATTTCCAGTATCAGTATAGACACCGTGTATTTATATTTACAATTGTATAAATTATTAAATAATTAAAAGCTACATTTGTACTTTTTTGTCAATTAAAAATATTGTACTGATTGAAACACATTTTTCAATATATTTTACAATTTAAAAAGTAAAACTATTCACAATTAAATCTGTAAATTTTACCTAGCAAGATTTACCGTTTTGGCATGAATGACACTATATTCATGAACCAACATTTTTTTAGATGACTTTTTTGCCTTTTTTTGTTATACATTGACCTTGCGCAACATAACAAAAGCATGACAGCTACATTTTGCTATGCTGCATTTATCTTATCAGCAATGTGTAACCGTTGCCGTTACTTTAATATAGAGTTAACGTCATATGGCATATTGGTGATACGATGACTGAAGTTCACCGATTTCTATTCAGTGTGAATAGAATTCAGTTTGTGGTGGACACACACAACAGGTGGGCGTTATATATAGCAACTAAAGAATTACTGCAGCCCAAAAAAGTTACTTTAGCCCATCGAAAATAATATGTGCGCTCCCGAATAAGGATTTATAATCGAGGAGAGTGTAATAGTATAAAAAAGGACAATTTTAACACGATGAATCCGTACAGGAGATGGATAACTTTCGCCATTTTTATCGTAAGTTGCGTGGCGTTAGGCTTAGCGTCGGCAGCTTTTGCAACAAAATGTTGGACACAAGCAACAGGAAAAACACTATATAGTAGCCCCAATAATGAAACACAATCACAACAGGAAACAGATGTAACATTTGGCCTCTTCAGCGGAACCAAATCGCAAAGTATCATCCTGATCACCACCAACTTCAATGGTAACTTCATGCATTTCCTTGTATACGTTCAAACAGCGACGTTACTCGATTTACGTCGTTTCGTTTTACGTATAACTCGTCAGTACGTATTAATCAAAAAATTGGAGTGTATAAATTACGTATATATTTCCAAAAATCATATTAAAAAAGTATTTTATGAATACTGTAAATAATTAAATATAATTCCACATTTAGTCAATAATTATATTTTTTAATTACACAACAGCTTGAAAATATATTTTTATAACAATTACATCATACATTTTGAAAATTTTACTAATTCTACAAATATTAAATTAACTTGTTAACATTTTGGTTATTAAATAAGTTACATTTTGTATAGAATTACATAATATCATTAGTATCTTAAAATTATCATTTTGAAAATATATTAAACAATTATAATTTTCTGTTCTATACATTTTGCATTATTTTTTCAAATATGGAATTAGACTTGTGAATAATTTGCTTATTAAATAAGTTACATTTCGTACGGAATTTAGTGACAGAATATAAGAATTACATAATATAATTACCTTAAAATTGTCATTTTGGAGAAAATCAGATAAAAGCAGTGCATTATGGGAAATAACTGAGATTATCTGCTGATAACATTTTACTTTGGTAGGTAAAATCATAAAATAATTTCACTTAATGCTGAAATCCAAAATAGTTCAATCAATAATATACCTATATTTGTATTACAAATACATTTTATAAATTAGTACATTTATAAAGTAGCAATTATTCAGGGTATCTACTAAGCTTTCATTTCAAAATTCCAGTATATTTTCAATGAGATTTATAACTTTTCCAGAACACAAAATACAAAAAGTGAAAGATCTAGTTACATAACAAACCACTTTATTCCCTTAAAAACTGGTGAATAAGTGGAATCATCCACTCTTGGTGGAATGGACCATCACCTTCCAAGTCTTATGCTGAATTGGTATTTTGTTCCAATCAAATTAGAAAATGAACACATAAATCAATAAACGAAATTATGTAAAGTGTCAAAAATGATATAAAATCCAGGATTAAGAAAACAAAATGCCAGTATATTTCCAGGATTTCAAGGACAAAAGAATTCCAGTATAATTCAAGGATTTCCCGTAGACACCCTGTTACTGCAAATTTAATTAATTAATTAATTGATTAATCAAGGGTGATTTTCAATGTCAGTGAAATACTAATTATAAATTAATATAATTCCTCAAATTCACTGTTGATTGTAAGGGAACTAACTATACTGTAACATATTGAAGCAAAAATTGCTACTTTGAAGAAAACATGGGAAAAATGAGTTCAAAATAGAAATTATTGACATTAAACTGTATTCAAAGTTTCACATGTTTTTCATTGTAATTTGACAAGAATGGAGGGAGCTTAATAATGTGATAGGCACTGGTTCACAATGAACTATAAATATCCATGAAATGATGTTACATATACTGAACCATTATTATTTTCTTACAGTGAAAGACAAATACAACGAATGTAACGATTTTATGAATTTTGGTCTATGGATTTGCACCATTATGTTCCTTGCACTTGGCATGATATTTGGCATTGTATCAGCTGTCTTCTCCATCATCAACGCCATTATGACCCCTGTTGAATCCATCACTGGACTTCAGGGCCTTTACATATGGAATGGAGTAGCTTGTATGTATTTCTATTACCTTACTGTATTATCTCTGCCTTGTTAACCATCTTAAATTGCAATTTCAAGGTGGATGTTCTCTGCTAAGCCTTATCATGTACACGGTTCTGTTTTACGTTTCATTTGATGGACAAGTCGCGCTGAACCTTGCGCGAACAGACTGCAGTAAGTATGAAAATGTAAAAATTGCATCAACTTGACTTACCAATGGAGTCTGTTGTACATTATATCTCCCTATTGCAGCACCCATAGAAGGTACCGAAGAAACCAGTGTTGGATATTCTTTCTGGATGGTTCTCGGGACCACGGTGTTCTACGTAATTAACATTCCGCTAGCTTTCCTTGCTGGCCGCAATTGGCTCAAGAAACAGGCGCATACTGTGCTTGAAGACCAGCCTGCTGATGGCCTCATCATGCTCTATTGATGATCGACTGTGAACTAGAAATATACTTAAAAACACAATTACTTGAACATTCCGAGTTGAATTCACCGCCGCGAAGGCCAAGTCGTGAGATTTGTGACAACCTTGCAATTTCAAAACAGTACGATGCTTCCAACAGTCAAGACTTCATAATTTTAATCCCTCAAACTTACAGAAATATTGTACAGGAAAATTGAAGTTTGTTCAATGTAATGTTCTTTGAGATAAAAACAAGAGATCCAACATTAAATTGAACAAACCGTGATTTTATTTGAGATAATGAAATATTTTTCATTAAGGGCCATTGCCATTTGTCTCAAATAAAGTGTAGTTTCAATGTAACAACTGTTGATATTGTTACATAATTTGCTGCAACCAAAAGTTGGATCACGTCTTTTAATATCAGTGATATATGTGATATATGTGCATTTATTGTTTTTGTTTTCAGGGTACGTAATATAAATTAGGTCTTCCACTTCAAATTTTTGTATCGGGAGCATCAGAGGGAGATAAACTATACATCTACATATTATGTAAATCACAGGATACATTGGAACACTGTGCCAACTTACCGCATGAAATTTAGTGACGTACAGGGGTTATGTTTTTAAAATTTTGCAATAATGTTTGGTATATATGTTGTAAATGTGAGGAGACGTGATCCTGCATAATTACTGAACCAGTAAATGTGAGAAATCAATGCTAAAACATTGAATTACGTGAATACCGCTTTTAGCCAACCACCCGCAATTTTTTTACTTGTGTGCGGGACAGTAAGCACATCCAAAAACAAAATAGCATAGCATGAACATAGCATGTTAGCCCCTTTTAACATGGGCTTCAACTTGAATTTCCAGTTTTATATTATGTAACACGGTCGTGTTAGCAGTTTTTGAATGTGCCTAGTGTTAGTTTAGTTAATTAGTTTAGGTTAGGTTTTTGAACGCACCCACGGCTCACAAAGTAAAATAGGCTTATCGCACATTTACTAGTGATTCTGCAGAATCATCGGTTTCGTACATTTACTATAACATATACATTTCTTATTCTTTCATAAGATTTACATAGTTTTGGTTCTATTGCAGCATAATGGTTTCATTGTTAGTTACTATTGGTTGTGAAGTCATTGCAAGATATAGTGTGTCTACTCGAAGAACCGTCCAAATATGTGTATTGCCAAAATTGGCCAATTTGCGTAAAGACCCTCTTACTAATTATTAACTGTATATCAATTACCTACATATTATAGAGATCAAGACAATTTATTGAGAAAAATAACACGAACAGGGGGTTAGAATTGGCCAATTACACAGCGTCAAAACACTATAGTGAAATTTTGCCAAATTGAATACTTGTTCGTACGTACATGCTTTCTTTGGCGTAATAAAGTGAAAAATGATAAAACATTCGTCTCCAATATTATCCCCAACACAATTTTGAAATACCAAACAGCTGTGAAGAAAACTGCTGGGAACATACACACTATACGGAACCATGCAAACGAATACATTTTTCCCCCAAATAACACCGACAAATAAAACCACTTCCAATAATCCAATCCACACTTAACCACACTAATTTCTTGTTTTAAAAAAATAATAATAATACTCCCCCGTAAAATTGCAAGAACAAATAAAAATTTAACAAAACAATTTGTTGGCAGCAGAGCTTAAAAAAATGAACGCGGAGATTTGATTGCAATCCATTTTTTTTTACGAGAAGACATACATGGATTACTGAACATTAAGGCAGTGGTTGCAAGATACCGTGTCACCTTTTTCAAGATTTCAGTCCAGTCCGGGTCATCATCATATCTCTTCTTTTGTCCCCGTGCCATGATTTTGATTTGGCTCTGAAGTGCCGAAGATCTTTCTCGTGGTCCTTGTGCAGCATCGGTTTGTACGCTTGAGGTTTGCACAATTCCTGTTAACAAATAACACCTTTAACATACCGCAAAATATACATCTTAAACTGACTCTAAAAGTAGATTACCTGATGGCTTTTAAAAAAGGCCTTATAACCCCCAGCAAGTAGGTAAATTTCAGGAAAATACAGATGCGGGTAGCAGTCTTTATTTGCTTCCCTATCTTTGTTACGAAGAAATCGAAGTCTAAATAATACAAATACACGTTTGTTAAACAAAAACTGAAAGTCTTACAATATATTCAGAAAGTTTAACAATACTTACAAAGCCGGTCCTCTTTCGGAAGAGAATTCACAATGAAATATCAACACAACTCTTTTGTCACCTTCGGCTTGAACAGGCTTGTGCAATAGTTCTTCAATTATACCATCCTTGGTATATATGTTGCATGCATTCTGCATATAACATTGTATCACATTACTTTAGATATAATCAATTCACTAGGAACACCTCCAAAAATGTCAAATGTTAATTACCAAAACTTTTAACTGCACCTTCACCTATTATTTTTTTAATTATTACCTTTCATATTGCCACCAGTGTATTGGTTGTATTAGCATTGCCAATAATAGTATGACTTTCTTAATGTTACAAGGATTTAATTTACGTCAATAGTTTCAGTACTTCATTTTAAAAAGAATAGAAAATGATAATTCCCCAATATTCCCACAGAACCAATAATAATTTTAACTGTAAATGCAATGGAGATGTTCCATAAGGTTCATTTCTTTCTTCAATTACCTGAATATGACCGCCATCATATTCATAGGGAAACCGACAATCGATGACAAAATATCTTTCGATTGTGTCCGAGAAATCTCCATGCAGAAGGTGAGAAAGCTAAACAAATAATAACCATGTAAATATTAAATCCAATCAACATCTTTCATTTATTCTCTAATAAAAGAATACTTACAGTTTCAGGAGATATGTTTTTGAGATCATTCTTTCCTGGACTTAGCGGCAGAATGTATGGTTTTGTAAAGTCACCAATGAGGTCTGGATTTTGTGAAGCTGTAAAGCACATAATTATAAATGAACAGTTTTAAAGTAATGCAATTAAAATAAATGATGCTTACATCGTTGCAACGCGAGAGAAATTGTTTGCGAGTCCGAGTAACTTCGATGTAATTCTTTACGCGGTAGATTCTGCAAATAGCGTAATAATCACATTATACAATCTGTCAATAAATATTCAAAATGAATAATTTCCTCATACCTCATTCGTTGCATTTGCTTTTTCTGAATAACAAGAAGCAGCAGAAAGGCTTTTCCGTCTTTTGTTTTGAATGGGACTTGGGTCGGTGTGCGGAGGTTCTGGTCTTTTGAACGGGCACTTTGACATTTCCTTGCTCCCCTCATTACTTCCCAGAAACAACCCTCTACTGCAACTTCTTCCCTGCTCAAATTATACACCATTAATTTATTGTGTTTTCTTTCCTGCATTTCTTTAACAACCAACCACAATTACCCGTGGTGTTTCACTCTCTCTGTTGCAGTCAACATTAGTCAACACAACTTTTGTCACAGAGGATTCCACACCCTTGGAGGTATTTGATACATTTACACTCTTCTTATAAATTGGCAAGGGACCGTTTAACAGGTTAGAAAACCCAGATGGCAATGCGGTTTGAAATTCCTGCAAAGTGACAAAACAAAAATTACATTACTATTAAATTTAACTAACTTGAAATTTACATTAAAGTGTTCAAACCTCAAAATTAAAATTTTACTTACACTGGAATCTGTATCAAAAAAGTCGTATCCATCATCATCATCACTCTTTGTTGGGCTTATCTTTGGCTTAGATGGACTCTCTTGCGATACGTGCATTGCGATCTATTTTGTAACACCGTACAAAACATCAATTAACTCTCTGACATTGTTGAAATGTTTAAATATACAGTGGCATCTAATGATCTTACTAACCGTGTGTATATTTTGTTGAGTTTGGCAATGAGGCAATTGGGATTTTTGGTAAGACGCTGCATCGGAATAATTAAATTCCCTCCGGTAGACACTGAGAACATCCTCCTGTAAAATCCCAAGTTAGATTCTGACTTTGGTACCTATCTCAGACAGTTACAATGCAAACCTTCTCGCTGAAGCCACTATCACACGAGCTACAGTCCTCTTCCGGCGTGCCGACGGAACCTTCGGTGCTCGATGTACTACTGATTTTCCTCAGCGGCTTATTTTCTTTCTCCTTTGCAGAAAACCTCTGACTGAAATGCAGCTAGAATTGAAAGAACACACAGGATTAGATACTTATTTAAAGATTTCATATACGTTTTTAGGCCTCTTAGTTAAAAAAGGCCAACTTCCAACTTACTGGAAGAGCACGCATCTTGGCAAATTGTGCTTTGGCTCTGAAACAGAAGATGTTAAACCAAATTTTTATCATCAAAAGTGAACTCTGCTGATATGTCACATAATCGTTTCAGTATGTTGACAGGTATTAAATAGACACTGGAAATTAAGTAAAAGTTGACCAATTGTAACAGTTTCAATTACCTATTGATGCTCACTCCCATGGGCGCATTTGGTTCATCAGTAAGAAACCTATTAGGAATAAAGGATTATAGTTATAATTAAATCAAATGTCATGAATAACAATAAATAAGACTGGTCTCAACTCAATACACAATTACTTTTTAAAACTTCCAAAACAAAAATGAATACCCTACCAATCGCCACTGACTAGATTGTTGCACATCATGACTAGAGTAGTTGGACTAGAACTGAACACTATAGCAAAACTTTGGCGCCAAAACCCCTCACAGAACAGTACAATGACGTCACCTTGGCGCTAAACACGTGACAGGCCAATGGAACACCAGCTGTTAGTTCCCAATGGCCAATATTTCCAGCAATTATTCCCCAGTCCACAAATGAGACCTTTCCAAAACCCCCTGAAAGGTGTGGCTACAAGGGTATAAATGGTATAAATATGCAGCACGAGCCCTTAAACTCCTCCTACTGCCATCCCTTTCCCTCCTGTTCTGCATCAGACAACATGCAACAGCACCCAGATGACAAAATAGCTTCTGTCATATAATAAACACACAGCTGCTTATTTCACAGACCGATGACGTCATCATGGCTGACCCAGGACACCCTATACAGTGGCAGCTGTATATAATATATACTGTACCCCTCCCCCTCTACCCCATGGGCAGCTGCCCTCAAAGGACATCGAACTTGATAAGCCATACCCACACAAAATATAAATCTAATATGTTACTATTCTATCAGACTATTTCAGTTTGATTTTGCCAGATTTTTCTCAATCAGTTGTTGCCCTTGTTCCAGTGCCCCTAAACGCAACAACATATTGCTCAGAACATCTGGAAATCTGATAAACCAGTGAATGATTCATAAATATAATTTCATTCATCAATAGTAAACATTAAAATGGGGAATGTGTCCCTATTCAGAACCCTTCCAGTAAACTTCCTGCATTTTGTATGACATTATTTTCAATGTCAAAAATATGAACAATCAAATTTCCATTGTGACAAATGATTGAAATGGTTCTTTATGGTCAACTAAACACATTGTGTGTCAACTGTCAACTTCCCTTGCAAATCAAACAACAGTATTACCAAGAATATATTAAAAATGTATTCATGATATACTGTATATTGGAACTACATACAAAACACAGTCTTAGTTAACTATTAAAAATGTATGTTTACCACAGTCATGGGAAATCAATAGACAAAATGGTACTCACTTGTTCACTGAAGGTGCTTGTGTAGATGGAGCCACTGTAGGGGAAATTGCATAACCTGGGAAAGATGACAAAACAGAAATGTCAATGGCACTACAAACTTATAAAGCAGGTGAAAGTGAGATCCTATCACATTGAAAAAACAAAACAATGCAGTTCAATGTATGAAGTGAAAATCAGCAGTATAAAAACACACTAACAGGATGACATTAAAACAAAGCGTACAGGAAGCTTGTAATGGGAGCTGTAATTTATCCAACCACACTTCCTGTACCAAGTACAACCCATTGAACCTTCCAGTTCCCAAGTGAAAGTGGTACAAAATCTGCATTTACTCGGCTTATTAAATTTCCTGGGAAGGAAACCCTGCTGTGATGACCCTAGCATTGCATCATCACATTTTTCCTGGATGGACTTTTATAAATACCAAACCATATAGTATTCCACTAACAAAATCTGAGCTTGTATGCAAAACTACAAATGCAAATGAACAGGGTGATTAAGAAATCAATGAAAAACTTTATTTTCCTGTAACTAACCAACATAGCAAGATGTCTACCACTTTTAATATATAAAATTAAATGACTTCTCCAGGAAATCCAGGAATTCCATGACACCATAGCTAGGACACCGCATATAACAGTGTGTCTACTCAACTTTAATTTCAGTATTCCAGTATATATTTGCAAGATTATAAATATTAATGAAACCTATTTATTTTTTCAAAGACAGAATAAATAACTTTACTGATACTGTTAATTATTAATGTTGAATAATATTTATAAAGCAACTGATTTATATAACTACAAAAAACACAATTAATTCTGAATGCACACTGATGAATACAGTATTAAAGTGGATTTTACGTTTTTTTTTCAAAATATCTAACAAAATGATAGCTTTTCCAGGATTTCATTGGTAAAAATAAAAACCTAATATAATTTCAAGATTTTCAGTTCAGTAGTACACACTGCATAATTAAACCAAGGTCAAACCAATATCCAAGAATTACAAAAAATAACTGTGATAGTTGCATTACAAATAGATTTATAAGCTGTATGTTTGTATGAAAACTTATTATGTTGAGAAATAAATATATTCAAAAGTATTCAATTCTTATTGAACCACCCAGTATATAGCTAGGGATATGTAAACTAGGCTTTAACCAATATTTTAGCTTTTCTTTCGGCCAAGCATAGGGTCAAGGTGGGTTGCAGATTGTAGTATTTGTTACATGTACATTTTGATGATTCAAACCCAACAGTTGAATGAAGATTAGCAGTTATCAGACTATGTTCAACGGACTTTTCTCCACATTTGAGGATGTGATCAAATAGAAATTGAAGTACTTCCTGGGACAATAAATATAGATATGTCAACAGTATCAAAGCACATAAAAACCTAAATATATTTATTTATCTACTGGTTTTCTATATGGTACACTGTAACTATTTGCTTTCCTGTGCGAATTTGTACCATGGCTGGAAATACCTCACAACCCTAACTTTCACAGTATGTTGTGACCTTAAAACCTGGAACTTTACACTGAATCTGCCCATTAACTTGTCAGTCCAGCTTTCTCCCAGCTGCTTAAGTATGTTTAAATACAGCACATTTCTGTTCAAAGTATAGTCTGTTGGCTGACACACCCTCAACATAACTTTAGGGTTAAGCAAAATCAATGATAAAAGTGATTTGCTGCCAAATTCAATAACAATATATTTAAAATGTCATACTCCAGGGTGTGTACCACATTATAAACATAAAAGTCCATGAGTTTTCCAGGATTTCCATGACCATTTTACACAAAAGTCCATGACCTGAATTCTTCCTATATCATAATTTAGCAGATAAAGATTTACAAATTATTTCCAAGAATAAATTGAGAATTTTGAAAAATTCAACATTTCCATGTTTATCTATGACTATTTCCAGAATGCCATTACTTTCCCATGAAATCCAGGAATTCCATGACAGTAGACACCCCACATAAAAATGACTTTTCATTAACAATCATAATAAATGAAAAGTTTTTATGCCTTATCCTAATAATTTATATTTTCCATATTTTCAAATTAAATTCCCATGTTATTAATAAGTTTAATTGAAACATTTTTAATATTTATATCACTGAATAACATGTTGCAACTAACCGTCCAAACTGATTACTGGCATTAGATTTATTGCTTTTTAATACTGCTCTTAGCAGCAATACAATATGAATTTACTTGTGTACCACTGACATTTAAAAAAATATACTCTAATAATACATTTGAAATTTTTATTTATTATTCGAAGAACAAACCATGTGCATGTTTTGCACTATGTTCAAGGTTGTTATGAAAACATCCGCATTCATTACCAGTGAATTGTTACGCAATGATTTACCAGGAATTATAATGTTCACTTAGATGATCAGCTGATCATGATAATACTTTAATTTGTTAGCATCTGCAAACAAATAAGGTGTCCACTCTTCAAAACACATGTTTGCAAACTCATCCATAAGATTAATCACATAGATTTCAATGCAAACATTGAGATTTGAGTGATGAGTGACAATATACCAGAAGTGGTATTATTCTGATTTAACAATTCACAATAGGAACCAAAGTCCAACCCAATCCAATAAAATATTATACAAATTCGAACAGTGAAGTGGAAAACCAGCAAGTGACTTGGTTGACATGTAAGTAGGATTATTATACGTACCATCATCTTGTAAGCTTTGGATACGTTGGCGAGAAGAGGTTGGAGTACCTTCGTTGCTGCTTGAAGAAAAGGAGATCCTTCTGTTGGGTGTAGTGCTGAAACTAAACAATACAAAGTAAACTCCCTTGTATTATTGTTTTTTTTTTTCAATGAAGAAAAGGTGAACCACCATAAAATACCATTTGATCAAAATGAACCTTTCCCACACACCATTGAACTTGCCAAGGTTCAGTTCCTTGTTGGCAAGAGCTCAATAATTATTACAACTTGGACAATTGCCCAACAGACTGACGTTCAATGACCTAACCATGTTCACTTAGTGCCACACATTCACAGTTGCTCGTGATTGTGCTTTCAAAACTCACAAATATCACACATTTTCCTGGGAATCATCTTAAATTCTTTCATGTTTCAGTTATGTTATCACTTACAAATTTGTAATGAAGACAGACCACACAAAGTCATTGCTAAAAGAGTAATTGTACATTTGTGTGAATTCTTTCATATTATTTTATTGCAGTTTTTGTTACATGTGTGAATTATTTTACTATATTTTTTGTTTCATTTGTGTGAATTCTTCCATATTACTGTATTTTCGTTGCAATTTTTGTAAACTTCTGTCTTTTTCCACATGTAAATACAAACCATTTTGCTTAATTTCCCTTGAACTTTAGTTTTGGAGACATCATTGATTTTTAATGCACATAGGAAAATATGTTGCATAAAATTCAATCATTTCAGTTGAACATTGCTGACATTTTTAAAAGTACTACTATAATAATAATAATAATCAATAATCTTGCTCTAATTCCATCATTAGCTTTATGATTTCCAAAGAAAATCTTAGGAATGTCTACCATTTATTCTTTCTTCAGCATGAGTCAATTGAGAGTTGAGACTATAATAAAAATAATCCTAAATCCTTGATAGTAAATTCTCAATTAAAAATTCCCATATTTTTCCAGGCTATTCAGAAAAGCGTCAACTCAGTATTATTCTGAAATTAAAAGTATATAGTATGAATTAACAAAATAATGTTTGGAAATAAACAAGGATGAAAACGAGGGAAAGTGGGTGTGCATTCCCCGCGCCAGTAAAAATATAAAATATTCCTGAAAAATTCTTTAAAATACACCAAGAAAAATTGAATAACACTCACCTCGTTGTTAGGTCTTTGAGGTTGAAGGTCAGATTGGTCACAGGAGAATAGTTTGTGTTTCCAGGAGGAAAAGGCGAGGAATTCTGGGGTTGCAACGTTAGTAGCTTTGGGCGGATTCTAGGCTTATCCATTATTTCGGTTTGGTTTTCGTTTCTGCGTAGAAAATGCATAAGAATATCGTTAATCGACAAACATCCGACACCAATAACTCTGTTTTCAACGCAAAATGCATAAATGAAAGGCGTGGAATGGCTCGCAAACACGTTTTGGGCGACGCGAACAACGGAACGCCAAATTCAAACATCGTTTTGTCGCAAACCTTGAAAATATTTTCGGCTTCGAAAAATCGCGATTGGTGCAGTGGTCGTTTCTGGTTGCTAGAGATTCATTTCGGGCTGTAAAACTTCTTAAACACCGCTTTTATAATGCATATATGCTGAGCGGTTCCCGGCCGAATCAGAAATGCTGAGTTGGACGGGAACCGGGGTCTTCGCGCTTTCTCCAGATAATGAACTCCGTTTTTACCGCCTACGGTTTGAAAATCGTTTGAAATGTCGTCCGGGTGGTCTGCTTCGGGTGATGACCGCAAGGTGGCGCATGGGCACGCCTCCCAAACCCCGCCTTCCAAATGCCAACAAACTCTACTGTTGGCGGATCGGATCTGAAGCATCCATGATCCGCTTTTATTTAATTAATAATTTACAAATTGCGTCTAAATATTGCACTCAATTAGAAATTAATAACTCCTACAAAATAATATGTAACTGAGAAATAAAATACTATACGTTATTTGCGAGTATAATGGGCATGATAAGGAAAAGTCGGGAAAAGTAGAAATATCATTAACGTTTAGCGGATCGGATCGATCCGCGTACAAAATAACGACATAGAAGAAATTGGACAAAATACAAATCAGAAATTAATGTTTCTAATGAGTATTTTACACAAAAACAAAATTATGTGGTTCTTGGTTCAGTTCGTACTGCAAATGGGCGTTTGCATTAAATATTTCATGATATTTCCTTGATATTTCAACGAAATGAGGAAATTGCGGATCGCTGCGGATCGGATGGATCAAGCATATGTTGCTCATATGATGTCATCAAGATGTCACCATACTAAACTGTATTTAATCAAATAACAATGTGGATTCGCAAATATTTCTACAAATTAAAATTACATATCAAGAACGGAAACGTCAGGGTGGTCAGGGCAAGGAATTGCGCCGATGCCGATATCATTGTATTGGATGACGTCATGCAATTGAGCGCGACCGCGCGACCAATGAGCTCATTGGCGCGACATTCGAATCCGCCATTTTGATTTCGACGTGTTTCTCACCATTGTTCTCACCTTGGACTAATTTCTCACCAATGTTTTCACCCACGATGCAGCTCTCTTACAGCGAAATATATGAGTGATATGAGAATATCATCATAAAATCTCATTGGCAGGAATCGATTACAAGATTTATTCAAGTAAGTATGTGCATGTGTAAAAAATGATCGCTTGTAGTTGTAAAGCCGTATGATAATTGTGTGAAATTTGCACATTATTTTTTGTAATTTTGAACGCAATTTTATCATAACATCGTTCATAAAATAAATCCAGATATATACAATATTGTGTACGTAATAGGTATAATATTTTAAAGTATGCATACTATTATCTAAGATGATGACCCAACAACTTATTTCCTTGTTTTATTGTGAAACGATTTATACTGCACCAGATTACCAATATTTATAATCACTGTTCACATGAGAACATAATCATTATTGCTAACATGAAGGTGGCCATTTTTTCCTCTACATAAACATGATTCACAATGATTTCTGACAAAATTACTTCCAAGACTTGCGAGTTGAAATATATCACATGCATTTTCTCGTAAACACTAATAAATTACACATCTTTTTAAATTACTACATAATTCCAATGCAGACGCTCGAAACTATATAATCACCAATATAATTCAAACTTTTTATATTACCTACATGATATAGTACGTATAATTTTCAGGATCAAATTTTAACCAGAAATTTTAAAAAGTTTATTCGTAACCTTTCCACACTTTCAGATGCAGTTTTCTTTCCATGGGGATTGATATTGGTTCTAAAACCTAATTAAATATGTGTATATACATTGACATTTATCGAGAAATGTATGTTATTTCTAAATCTACATAACGTATAAAGGTGAGGCTATGCGTGAGCAAACTAATTTAACGTGTCTCAGACACTACATTCACCTCTGACAATTGATACTTGATTGTGAGGATTCAAAAACAACTTCGTTATTTCCATCAGAAAGTATTTCATATACATATATAATCGTAGACGATAAAAATCTAACCAGTCGAAGCCCATAATACATATAATTTTATATAATATATAACCATACACGAATATGTAATTATTATTGCAAGAAGTTTCTCTAAATCGCAATTAAAGCTGGTGAATCTGTGAGCATAAGGAATATTCAAGCACATAATTTTTGTATTATATTTTACAGCAATATGCACAGAAGCAAATAAACATATCAAATTGTATTTCAGTTGCAGGTTAAAATGCTATGACTTAGGGTAATTTATCTTTTTTGAATGATTTAGTGATTGTAAACCAAATGAACTTCTGCCAAAAGAATTTTAAAGATGTATATATTTAATTCACTATGGTGTATGTCATTAATATATGCACTGGGTACACTTAATTTAGCAGCCATTGCACCAGTCAGCATCTAACCCTAGTATAGATGAAATGATTGGTGTAATTGTGCCTAAAGAACTCTCAAAAACAGTTAAGTGATATGACATGGGATTGGAAGACTTGGAACCAAGTGTTGAATGCATTTTAAAAGTTAGGGCAGCTAAATACAGGAAAATGGGAGGGGGGAAAACCAATTGATGGAAGAATTTTAAATGATAGGGTCATAATTAAATTATGGGATACAGGAAGAAAGAACAGCTTTTTGCATTGGTTTAATTGACAATACTGAAATTGTTTCATTTGATATCCTGTCTATATATGCACTATAGGAAATCTCTATGTAATAATATTAGGCCAGAATTTAATAATTTTCCCTAATTACTATGTGGGAGGGAAAATGTGTTTCCATTACAATATTGTTATGGATTCTATGAGAAGAGCAAACAGATGAATAGCAAACTTTAGATCTATAATTAAGAAAGTTTTCTTTGCTTACATAAATATTATTTCATAAAAACCAGATAATGTTTTACATTTTGAATGGGACCATTACAAATATGTGCTAGCATGTAAAATGTTAAAACTTTAATTGGCAGAAGTGCATTTAGTTGTTATAACAACCACTAATATTGGTGAAAACAAAAGTTAAACTCAGTTTATAATCTTGGTTTAACCTTTGTTTAATCTATGGAAAAGCTATATGTTGAAACTCGTACAGCCCTTTGTAAGTTAAATTTTATTTTGCATATGTACAAAATTTCTGTAACAATTAATTGTGTAATGTTTTCAATGAACTTTATATGTACTACGTATATTATTATTTACAATGTAATTATTTTCATTGTTTTCTTCCTGTTGAAGATATTAGTCTAATCTTGACCCTGAATATGTAATAACCAAAACCTCAGCAGATTTTTGAATATATATACAGCACATGCAATTAATATTCCAACCTCCTTCTATACATCTATATTTTCACATACTGCTAATATATGTTTATGATGATATAACATAAATTGCTTGAGAACAGGGAAAATGTTGCAAAAATTTGCATGGCGCTTCGGTGATACGGAAGAACATATTGGGCCGAAATAGGCATTTCAGCTATATTTTACAGTATATATTGTAGTGTCGGTGGTCACAGATCAAATCGTCACAATTAAGCAGTGAGCTTTTCTTTCAATGCCATTTATGACTGACTACCTTATGAACTGTATTTTTCCCATATATAATTGTAAATAAGCGTTGGTATCTTCTCTACTGTGCACACAAATGAATATACTTAATTCTTGAAAACTACTATCAATTACGAATACATATGGTGAAGAATTTTAACCTGTTTTATACCAATTATATTTAAATTTCGATAATTTTGTATGTTTATATCTTTAAACCAAAGACCAATAACTTTATTGTTGATATGAGACAGTTTAAAAATTTAATAGTGGATTAATGCTTATATCTGTATACAATGTGTATGTTCCAATGCAATTGGTTGCAAAAATTCTTCACCAACAAAATATCCTTTTAATCTGATGAAAGTAAGTATTTTTGGCAATTAGTAAGGTGCCAAAAACTACTTGCATCATGTATTAAATGCAAATGGAGAGTGATTATATGTGCAACAAAAATTTCTTCCAAATATCTAGCCATATTGTTTCATAATATAATAATTTTTACTTAGTTGTATTTAATTATCCATGATTTCTGTTTTTAATTTTTGTAGAAAATGTGAATTTTCAAATGCAATTATTGATAGATCAGTATATTGACTGGGATTTAGGAAGAAACTTTCGGCAAATTAAGCGTAATATGGCCCATTGCATTTATTAACTATTGACTAATGACTAAATAACTAATGATCTGAAATCAGATTTACATGCTACACATGGATTTGGTTATCGTTTGTTATGAATGAGGCACCTTTCCCTTTGAGAGAATACACATTTTTATGGAAAATGAAGCACGTTCTTCCACTACATGCACTACATTGTCGAGTGATGTGAAAAACGAAATGCTATTACAATTCTTTATGGATCGAGTATATTAATGAGGTACAAAGGTCATAAAATTATTAACACTGTAACTCTTCTAATCCAACCATTTTCCTGTCAAAACACGCCGCAGAGTGATTTTTGTGTGCCATTGAGTTGAAAATATCTCATTGGTGCCGCATTTATCCTATGTACTATTGTTTCTGCTGATGATATGAAAAATCTACAGATATTAATCAACCTATATATGTGCGATTGCCAGTGACCCATTATAGACGACACTATGTACTTCAGTTCATTTTTAACCATTCTTGTTTTTTAACACAGTCATGTGGATATACAGTAGGTGCTTGAGACCTTGTAAAATGTCATTTTCCATTGTGTTCATTGATAAGCAGCATTCTTCAGAACTTATCTTCATTCAAATAGCTGTCCAGACATGCTGCAAATGAAGTATCCTGAAGTAGACCTCTGTTGGACTTGCGTAAATTCCCATGTGATTAGGTCTTACAGAGCTGAAACATTATTGGAATTATATAGTCTGGATACAATAAAATAATAATGCTGTACATATACAGTTCGTCCAAGGTCAATCAAAATTCATGAAAATGTAATTGTTAAATTTTCCTGGAAACACTGTCTGTTCCGGAAAGAAGAGATTCCAAGGTAAAACTTCCCCTTTAAGGTCATGAGTCTAAAGATTGACCAATTTGTGACTTCAACAGAATGATGTAAAAATGAACAGTGTTGTCAGCAAACACCCTTATCATGTGACGTCAAGTTGATTATATTCTTGGACGAACTATAGTTTTGTTCAAATTACTGAGAGTTGAAACCAAAAGGTCACACTTAGTCATTTTTTAGCTAAAAATTAAGGGAAAAATCAGAGAAATTGATAGAAATCTATATAAATATACAGTAAAACGTTTCTATGGTGGTCTGTCAATACCTTTTGTTTTCAAATCTCAGTAGGCAAACTATACAAGATGATATCGATCTCTCTGTACAAAATTTTAGGGGAGGTAGGGGACATTAAAACAAACGTTTTATGTTCTATGAATGCATGTCCTAAAGTCTCACCCTGTGGTGCTAGAGGGTAATGAAAGGGAAAAAGGTGCACTGATTTTACTTGTACGTACAACACTTTTCTACATCAATTGTGCAGTAGTTACTCAAAGATTTTCCCACCAGCAGTTATGCATTGATTGCCGTAGTACATCTCTTAAAATACCTGGTATTTCACGAACTCTCGCAGCAGCAACTGCTATACTTGCGATAAACTCCACATGGGAGTCAACACGAGTATCATACACGAAGGTCTTCATGCATTCCCACAAGAAGAAATCAATACATGTTCATAATTATGCACACCAGTGCTGAAGTGTGCTGGTGCCCCATCATGTTGAAACCACAATCGGCAGTGAACAGATAAGGGAACATTTTCCAGCAGTTCCAGCATTATATCCTCCAAAACGTCATTGACCATGTCTGCCCAAACACTGACGTTGAATCTTTGTTGGTAAGCATATGCTCGGGTAGCATGTTGATTATAGTGTGCCCACACATGAGCATTGTGGACATTAAACACAACTTCACATGTGAATGTGGCTTCATCTGTGAAGAGGACATAAGCCGGAAATAGGATGCAATGCACTCTGTTGCAGAAACCAGCGTGCAAATTCTACGTGTAGTGGGTAATCCCTATGGTGCAAAGCCTCGTGTGCTGGATTCGCCCCAACCATCTCAAGGATCTCTCCTGCAGTGTCAGCAGCACGAGTAGTTCTTTGGCGACCATGTCATGCATGCCTGTGCGAAATGTTCCAGTTTCATTTGGTTGTCGGTGCAAATGTCTGGTGGTTCGGTACACATATGTGAGGGTACTTTTCACGATACAGTCGTACAGCAGCTCTTCCATTTCGATTGGCAGCCCCGGAGGCTATGTGCATGTCCGCCATCTCAACATTTGTGAAATGCTGCATGTTGACAAATGAAATTTGCTTGAAACGGTCAGGACGGATAATCCTCACCCCCTTTTATCTGAGTTGTACTGATGGTTAAGAAATGTGACATCTGCATACTACTTGCATGTGATCCACTATGGGCATTCTCCAACACCGCCCGTTCAACTGGCAGGATTATGTCACCACCCCCTTAATACCGAAGGGTGACACATTAGGACATGCATCCACAGAACATAAAAGGTTTGTGTTAGTGTCCCCTTCCTCCCCTAAAAGTTTGTAAAGAGAGATCGGAGTCACCATGTATAATGTAGGATGATTTACCTCCTCGAAACTTGTCGTAAATGGCATGAGAGCTTCCACTTGAACAAGGGAAGGAGCAGGTCTCAGAGGCTGGACTGACAAGGATTCTGGAAACAGCTCTTGCAGTTTGGTATGAGGATGCAGTGGATTCGGTAGGAGTTGAGAGATTTGCCGAACTCGTACCTCCTTTCGCTATCTTGGCGCCTCTAAGGAATTTTACAAAAGGAAATCAGTCATTCCAGAAAGGCAGCATGTAACAGAATTTACAAGGAGTACATTATATGGATGCTACTTAATGGAAATGTGCTCTTATAATAATAATAATAATGACAAAATAAAGGTATACTACTGACTAAATCTGCATGGATGTCCTTGGAGAAGGTGGACCATCAAGTTGCAAGCAGGGATTATGCAAAATGCGGGCTATGCATGCCAGCATTTAGGGTAAATGCTAGGGATTTAATTCCCACAAACCAGGACATAGTAATCCACGATGTCCCAAAAGTCAGTTAACATTCAGTTACATCTACTGAAAGTTATGAACAATATGATGTATAACTATTAGGCCTACATAATGGTATAGGAAATCCATCCATGCAATCTTACAAGTCGTTTTCAATGTTACATTATATAGGCTACTTATTGGAATGACAATAGATTAAGTTTAGTTCCAATTGGGAAGCTATAGAACATCTTGTTATTAGGTGGCTAGACTTTTGGGGTACAAGGTAGTATATCATCAACATGTTAATTAGGATATTTTATTATCTTGGAAGACCCTATTCATCTATCAAAGGAAGTTAGATGTCTGGGGAATAATTTAGCTTATACATTAGCTATTACCCCCTCATCCATTCTTGCTATTACCCTATTTGCCAGGTCAGGAAGGATTGATATGTGTGAAAGAAAGGTATGGAGGATTCTAATCTATGGGTCTTGTTTGGATCTGACATTAAGAAAATGGTGCACGTGCATGTATTTCGCGTACGAAGGCCCTGGAAGGTCATCCAGTAAGTAGTCGTCATGGAAGCTCGAAGTAGATGATGCTATGGTGGGTGGACGCGACGTGGGCGGTGAGAAGAAGACTTCCTGAAACGTTTCATCTTGCTTGTCTACATCATCGTAGCCCATGGTGTCATCGCTGGGCCCTGCATTGAGTGCCTTGCGCACGTCGGCTTCCGCGTCATCGTCGTCGTCGTCTCTACAGTGTTTCGCGTTTGCCCTGCGCACGTTCCTCAAGTCCCTACGTGGACAAGTGACACTCCGGCAAGGTGCAAACGCTACTAAGAGAGTCTCTAGTGAAGGTTTGTCTCAAAGGTGCCGTCGCTATACCTGCTGGTGCCCAAACCGCCGGAGCTGCACCTGCGGAGAGCATCCATCTCTGAGCAAGCACTTTCTCTGCTCCTCTGGTTGAGGGCTATCAAATAAACTTCACTGCGCTCGTTATTACGAGCCCCATTTTCAGTATTTTCGTACGCGTTATTGACGTGTCCATTCTGACGTCTCCGGGTTCGTAAGCGCCGGTTGTAAGACTCCAACACTACAATCGTCAAGACAAAGACAATCTTGGTGTGGATCTAACTGATACTGGGTCTGGGTGGTGAAAAGTCAAACCTGGGACCAAATTGCATGAAGAAGTTTCAAAATGCAATGCCTTACACTTACACTAATTTGTTACGGTCATCATCCCAAACACGCAAAAGTAATGCTTCATGGTACAGCGCTGGAACATGTTTCCCCGAAAATAAGACCTAACCGGAAAATAAGCCCCAACATGATTGTTCAGGATACTCGTAATATACCACAGTTACTTGATATATGCGCAAAAGAGGAGGAGCTAATTTCCCCCTTCAGTGCATTGTAATTTGTTCCTTTGACATTTTCCCTCTCCCCTACTTGGTCACTTGCTAAAGGGGAAATTGGCTCCTCCCCAAACGGGCATAGAAGCAGTAGCTCGGGTATATAAGCCCTACCCCAAATATAAGCCCCAGTTATAAGAACATCAGCCAGATGGACGCATTTGCCCCAGTACATCTGTTGAGCACGCGAACGTATTGCATTATAAAATAATATGTATAATTAAATACCATAAGTAAATAATATTATTTGTAAATGAGAAAATGTAGATTGTTGTACATGGAAAAATAAGACATCCCCTGAAAATAAGACCTAATGCGTCTTTAAAGAAAAAAAAATACATAATATAGAACCAGGTCTTATTGTCGGGGAAACCGATAGGAAACAGTTGCACCGCTTGACATCCTGATTGTTACAACAATGAATGACCATTACATGGTGTGTACTGTACAAGTTAACAAGTTTAACCTACAATCACAACTGTAATTACTAAAAACGGAAAACTGACAATCTTTTTGTGTAAATTTGACACGTGCAAGCACATCTAGGTAACATTTTCTAGTGTTCAATGGTTAGGAATAATCCATCTAATGTTCTTCAAGTATAGTAATCAATCCCTGGTATGACGTTTACAACACCCTGATTGCCAAACACTGGCAAGGTGAAGACGAAATAAGTGGAAGGAAAACTTACCTTTCCTCTCGCGTATCCGCCACAGGAAAACTGCGATGACGAATGAAGCGCAGAGGAAGGACATCAGCACGATGGTGAAGATGGTCGCCACTGAGAGGCCGTTGATCATCAAAATAGGGTCTGGCTACGTGAAACCAATGGCTGTGAATCTTTGACAACACTAATTGAAGCATGTACTGTAGCGCTTCGACAACTACGCTTTCGTATGCTCGGTCCACATTCAAGATGGCAGCAGTACTGAACTCCTGGTGTCTATACTTCCGTGAAAATTGGAAATGACAGACTAGATTATCACCTTACAAAACACCTTCCTCAATTTTTAATATGGTGGTATCGTACTCCGGTAGTTGATACGTCACGTTTGCGCGCGTAACGAAGTCGCGCAAAGGAAGCACGCATGCCACGTTGAGTGTGTACCGACTATAGCATGTTTGTAACTGGTGATCAGGATGGGATGAATCTACTATCTACGTACTATAGTGGTAGACTTACCGGTGGATCATCGGTGCCGTAGTAATCCTCACCTTCCACTCGCATCTTCTGCCGAAGCGCGTACGACACACCGCTAACATCAATAACATGTTGCTCCTTTGAATCCCTCCATAAGGCAAGTTCTGTTTCTGTAACAGCATACTCCTCTCCAATAAGGATGATTTGTATAGATAGCTCACCTGGAAATGGTTTTCAATAATTTTCAAATTTAATTCAAAGTTCAGGGAAATTAGGCAATAAAAAGGAAAGCATACCTCCAAGGAAGGTGGCATTTGTCCAGAAGACTTTGCCATAGCGAGATCCAAAGCGGTTTAGAAAAGTAGCCAAGAACAAATCACGGTCGACTTCAAATTCTTCTCTGCTTCCATTGAAGAAAAGCACGATTGTGTGTCGAAGAACTGCCGTTCGGGAGAATGGCATTACAGCATCAAATGGGGCTGGTAATTACGGTAATAGATAGGTGGGTCAATTGTTTGATAAGTTGAGATGGAACCAGTTCCAGGCACTTACCAGAAATATTAGTTATGGTGATTTGCATATGTGGAGAAGTCACAGTCACATTGAGCTGATAGTGGTATCCGGTATGAGTTATTACCAAATTGTATGGCATTGTCTGATTCCTGCCATCGGGGAAGACACCACTTGTATTACCCTTTAATTTCCCTTGGTAGCAATCGCCGAATCTCAAAGCCAGGGAATAACTAATGTTCTGGCCCTATTATGTAACATTTATTTATGAGACATTGTCATATGGCATATGGTACATGTAGGTTTGAAGAATATCAAAGGACACCTTCAAAAGGATTTCGTCGGCTGGTTTGTCGAGGACAAAATTCCATAATTGTAATCTGGGAGCAACTGCAAAAGTGCCATTTCTTCCAGGTCTCACTTGTACACTGGGGACATGGACTGCCAGCGAATGGTCATACACCGGAAATGGTTTTGAGGACACATACTCAGATTTGTTATCTGAGCTCATAATGTGGAACTCCAGAACATACCTAAGACACATCATTTTTTAATTACATATATAGTATACACCAGAAATATGATCTAATAATTAATATCAATTATCCTACAACTCGAATGAGTTCCTGCTAGAGGGCGCTGCGAGTACAAACTTCTTTGTTTCCATATCTAAATATAGACACTAGCTCCATTTTCCCACAATTATTTCAGAATAACAAGCAAGTTTCTATTGATTATTACTTATGTGCATAGCAACAATCGTGAAACACATTAGGTAAAGTTTATTCAACATAATGGCCACTTCAGTGCACAACATTAAATATGTACTTAAACCATTAAAGATGCATGATATGTGGCATTATATCATCAACTTTCAAATACAGGGTGGTCCGGAGCTAAGTGCTCAAACTTGGAGGGGTTGTAGGGGATGGGAAAACATGACCGCCTGTATTTGTCACGATCCTCACAGACGATTCCTAAGGGCCCCACAGGATGTCAAAGTTTGGCCCAAAACGCATGCAAATATACTCATGTGAGTATAGATTGGCAGCAAAACAAACCTGGGAACATTGATGGTAAAGCTGATAGCAGGGGTAGGTGACAGCTGCAGCACCTTGGGTATACTTGATCCAAAGGCCAAACAGCATTATGCTTATTGGCCTCATTAGTCAGTCAATCTACTCATGGAGCGGTACACATGGGAAGAGCTTGGCGACATCCAGTTTGTGAATGGACTGGCCGAGACCTAAATCCACTAAACTTTTTCTTGTGGGGTTGGATGAAAGATCTAGTGTATGAGACCCCATTTCATGCACAAGAGGATTTGATAGCAAGAATCCACGATGCCGTGGAGCAAATTCGAGCCACTCCCTTCTTCGTAGCTGCCGTCTGTGTATCCAAGTAGGAGGCAGAAATTTTGAGCAATTGCTTTAATCACACAAATAACAACACGTTCCTCAATATGTGAGAGTGATGTAGTTACTTTAATTACTTTCCTACGACATTGCAGCTGTCAGCAATGTTTGCAGGTTTGTTTTGCTGCCAATCTACAGGCGTTTCGGGCCAAACTTTGACATCCTGTGGGGCCCTTAGGAATCGTTTGTGAGGATCGTGACAAATACAGGCGGTCATGTTTCCCATCTCCTACAACCCCTCCGAGTTTGCACACTTAGTTCCGGACCACCTTGTATATAATAGTACTATATATCGAAATTTCAGTATAGTTGTTTGTAATTGGAGTAAAATATGCAAGGTATGGCAAGAAAATACGGTGTGTGGCCCTGTATCTTATATGTATGTTGCATATTGTAGGTTGATGTGTCTATAGGAACATTTTCCAATCTGCAATATGCATTTTAATGCAACTTGTAGTACTATGATAATTCATATAAGAGATAAGGCCATTCACTGTGTTTTACTTAAAAACCTTCGTGTTATAATGGATGGATAAGAATAAAAGAAACATGTTCTTGCAGGCCCTCTGTACTCATGATCTGTATAGGACTCACCCTGCATGTGGGTTTAAGGCCATAAGGTCGGAGAAGTTGGCATACTGCTCTACAAAATATAAGGTTGTGGTTCCCATAAGGAAGTCTTTTTCCGCTGTCTCATTGGACAGTCTGTAGAGAGTTACAGTTGCCCACCAACGGACCGAGTTGGAACTACTTTGCGATATTTCTTCGTCCTTGACAAGCAATTACAAGGAAATTGAATGTGGTGCCAGAGTATATGAGCACTTGATAGTGCAGCAGTGTAAAAATTAATGTTGAGTACTATTGTACTGTACCGTTGGTTCCTCAAGCCTTAAGATCGGTTGTATACGGAAGGAAGTGTTTACTTTTTCTGCAGTTGGCTGCTGCACAATCACCACTGAAACGTTATTTCTGAAAGTCGACTCAGAAAATGATCCTGTTTCGCAATCTGCAAGTAGTACTTCTCTGTCATACGAGTACCTGGGTTCAGTGACTCCCAGACTCCTCCGGCTGTCTTCAGCACCCACCACTGCGACTAATACAAGAACAAACATATACAGGTGTACTTCATGCATGGCAGCAGATTTCAGTGTAATTACATTTTCTTTGTCAACTATTTGCCTGCCATGCATAATAACACTGTCACAGATAGAGATTCACCTTGGAGGAGTGTCTAACACCTTCAAAATTGTGGTTAGTGCTATAGTGAATTGTGTAACGTCTGGTGATGGATTTTATACTCCAAAAAGGTGTTCAATTACACCATTGGTCTTTATATGGGGTGTATTTATACATTATACATATGTATACTTATTAGTTCAAAGGAATGTCAGTATAGTAGCAAGAGTGTAGTAACTAGTTTATGACTTGGAAAGCAATATAGCATATCATCTATAGTATTAATTATATGTATTTCCAAACCTGAACAACTAGTAAAGGAGTGCATTTCATTTTAATAATCTGCTGCTTGTAGTTTTTTTATTGTTGAAGGGCGTGGCTAATTTTTAGTAGCCTCCATTATTGATTTTTGCAAAACGACCTTTTACAAGTGCCCATCAATCACTTTTGTATGGTTAATGTAAGTATGCTTTTTCGTTTCAAATTTCATTAAATTTGTGGTGGAAAAATTAGGAGAACTGAAGCTGTTTATTATATCTTGATTATATGGAAGTGCATTAATTAGCTTCGATCGAATAAAACGAGTATAAATTACCAAGTTGAAAATACTTCCATTAAAAATTGGGTTTTATCCGTTTCGGATTTTAATTTAATATATTCCTGTAGCAAATTAGTTTCAAATATATAGCATCAAGGTCAAAGTGCGTTTCAACATCCAGTTTAAAGGCAGTAGTCATAATTTCTATTTATAGCATGAACTTTGATTGGAGGTAACGCAGGAAGTGTATAAACTTGATTTATGTTGCAATCACCTGCAATATCTAAAACTCGAAATATCATTTGAGTGTTTCTCATGCAACTGGTGAGGTCTCATTTTTCTTCAGGAATGAAAATGTTGAGTAGATTTGACATTTACATGGACATAACATTGAGGTATGGACCTTAAGTGAGCATGAGGCCCTTATGTTTAAATTATTGCAGGGTTTTGTCGGCTTTTTGTTTGTATGCTGGTATATAGTAATTGCCTGGATTTTCCTCTCATTTCATAATTCATATATTAGTATAGTAAACAATCCGCTTGTCAGCATATCATGTCTGTGCTATGAAAATGGCGATTGCGTGACCCAAAGTTGGATGAAACAATGAAAATGTTATTTTAATGCGATGACGTTCGTTAATTATGTAAAACGAAATTGTCTTTTTCATGGCAATTTCAGATTATATCATCTTGTAAACAAGAAAATATATTGCGCATGTATTTCATATGAGCTTATTTACAATTATCTGAATAATTAATTCGCAAATGAATAATCAGCATGGTGAGATTGCAAGGACATATTGTGCAATATCATATATGTATAATAATAGGATTGAGTATGCCCTCTGGTGGTGACTTGCAGTGAAACTGGCAGGCAAAATTATTAGTTAATTTTATTTATGACTCACAATTACAGCTATAAATAAATCAAAATTTTCATAATTCAAATGTAATATACTTCATATATTAGCTTCATGATTAGATCATTTTGTTGCCAGGAGTGTACCTATGATTGTACAATGTTTTTGCCTTGGTTTTTGCGTCTGTGTTTAAAATACTGCATTAAATTTTAATTAATAGTAATTGGCAAAGTTGCATAAATAACTTTCATGCAAATTATGTGATGTGTCCTTCAAAAAATGCTGCAACTGCCAGGTCAACATCAACATACAGTAATTCAAAACACCTCTGGGATATTTTTATTATTGCATGGCAACGATTTGGGTGTGTTATTTGTTTTATATGGTAGTAATGGACCACACCTTTACACTGCATGCGAAGAAAATTTGCAGTACAGTATTGATAACCTTGCATCCAATCACAAATAATCATTTCTGCATTTATTGCTATTATATTGAGCATTTACATATTTTAAGTATACTAGGTATATGCAACGTTCATATTTAGGTTACAACCTGTCAACCATGAATTGTGACAATACAAGGTGTAATAATAAATTAAACAATGGTTGTAAATATTTCTTTGTAAATTATCTGCTAAACATTTCTATGTACAATTTTATAGAAATTTAACAGAAAATTCACATTTGTGCCTCTTGTATATATGCCAAATTGGATTATTTTAACCTATATATAGGATATACAAATTTACAAAAACCTCAAAGCTGATTTTATCCACTTATTTTAATTTGCATATACTTATACCTATAACAAGTTAATACTTAGTGTAAATTGCACTTCTCAAGATTTTTAGATGCACAACAAATATTTATAAGTTTTTGAATATAATAATCTACTTGTACATTTTTGAGGTTGGTGTTTAATTTAACTTTTTTAATAAGTACCCATTTATTTAGTGAGTCATTGATGTTGTTGCACATTAAATTATAAATGTTAAATGATTTGAGTCGATAATTGATGCGAAATGAAAGCACTCAAACGTTGGCACAAATTACGAATGGTACCTGTAATTTAGTAAATATTTAAAGGTTAATTTTATTTGCAGGCCTCACCACTATTTATTATATTGATCATCATGGGCACTTCAAGTCGTAATGCAACCTTTGAAGATCGATATTGGGCACTACCATTAATCCTGGAAAAAACGATTTTCCCAGCTAAGGAATAAACAGGTAAATGTCCAACATTATCTATAAAATCAATAGAAAACAATTTTATTTCCATCTCAAAGAAATATTTATTTAACTTGGCTACGGTGGGAGTGATAAGAAAAACCATTTTACTTTTAGTATTGTGAAATCAGCCCTTGGATAAAATCTAAATGAGTGAACTGAATATAATAATATTATTGTAAATTAATATATTATATTATGAGCATCCATCCAGAAGTTTTCTGGCTTGTAAAACTATTGAGGAGTTCAAAGTCAGAAATAATCCAAAATATGTTGGTGCCAAAAATTTTGTGTGCTTATAAAGGGTTCCTACATTGTATATTTTATTCAAATATGTTCCACGTGCATGATGACATCTCAGAATTTTCTATGTTCTCTGTTGGCTATTTATGACAACTATTGTTGTATTAATCGATGAGATAAAGCATGACCATCATACAAAATGTCACATAGATGCTAAGATTTGAGTCGCAAACCGTGACTAGCTTAGTGAACGTAAAACACAAAAGAAGCTTTATCGGATTGAATTTTTCACAGAGCAACTTGCCATGTGCATTGTTGGGCGAAATATTGTTCAAATGCTGGGTTGGGGCCTGTAGTATACCATTCTTGACAGCACACACACTGAGGGTTTTTAAGCTGACTTGGTGAGCAAAGCCTACCTAGGTATGTCACATGGTCATTGTTGGAACCGGTTGGAACAATGGTTCTGAATTGTATAGGCAGGAAAGTATAAATAGGATTATCCTCATATAATTCGACTTTAATTATCTTCCAATGTGTACTATGCAATCATTACATCATGTTACACCACATAAGCAGAAACGTTATTATATGTAGGCTATCCGGAAAGTATTAGCCGCTTTTTATTTTCAAATTCAAAGCTGTTGTAATGTCAAATGTTCAATAACATAATGTTTGATATGCATATTAAAGCATCGTTTAAAATTAATACCTTACATGTGAAATGTTTTTTTGGCCCCATGAAAAATAACGTCCATAAAAGATAGGTGCGACTGGCAGTGCGCGACTCCCGCATGTTGTGCATTATTGTTTGTCGTTCAATAAATGAATTCCTACTGACAGTAAAATTGTTAACCTTTACTATACACTGCTCTTCACATCTTTTAAGTGACCCACATGCCATTGGACAATAAGGTTGGACAGTTGAAATGAGGTCAAATTTGTAATGAACTTGCTAAATGCACTAGCGGGCAACATGAAAAGTTTAGCATTGCACTAATTTATCCTAGAGCCAAAAACGCTTTCACATCTAAGGTAATATTCTTAAAAATAGTATAAAATGCATGTTAAACGTTTTGCTAATTAACATTTGGTCTTACGACAGACTTTATTTTTAAATAAAAAACGGCTAATACTTTCCGGATAGCTCATGTACATATGAGATGCGCCTGAACAAGATGTGAAAAACATGCAAATGAAACTATTTAAGTCATGTAGCATTCTTACTGAATCTTCCACTATTGTTTAAACACAGTATAGAGATTCTAAACCTGCTGCATCCGTGCAATACTATAACATGTATTTGCAGAAATGAAGGAGGAACGTGAAGGTTTGTGTACGGTTGTTGCAACTATTTGCTCCATTTCATTCCATGACATGTACTCCAATACAACTGTGTGTGCACTCACAGCTGTTTGTTCTTTACTGGTTGATGCTTGCCATGTGGGACATGTTCCTAGGCACATCAAACTGCAATATGCAACATGACGCAGAATGTGGTATGACCATGCATAGGGGTATAAGATACGTAAATTGGGTTTGTTGTATGTAGGTACTATACTCCTCAAAACCAATACCATGACTCGATAACAACACCTTTGGGGTGAATTGAAACACCATATCAGACCTGTACTACAATGACTGTCCTCTTAAAGGAGAACTGACACGGTTTTGGAACATACCATGATAAGTTCATAGTTTATTGATACGATGCCAAAAAAAACCATTGGCACTAACAACAGTTTTGTCAACATCCTTATAACTAAAAGATGAAAATCGAATCTGACAAAACATGCACAACTTTTTAAATACTCGCTATTTCTCGTT
>JAQFZQ010000088.1:0-53098 GCA_034696005.1 Glomeris marginata | reverse complement strand
AACTCGCATTTCATATCGCAACAACTTTTGTATTTTTAAATAAAAAACGGCCACTACTTTCCGGATAGCCCACGTATGTAATGCTGGATAGTACATAGAGCAGGAGAAAAAGCACAGGTGGATATAACCAAGGATTTATGTAACTCCTCGATATAACAAAAATTATATCTGTGTTCAGTTCAGATTGGTTCAGAATGGGAATGGTGATATTGTTCCAGTTGTTCCAGCACGTGTTCTGCTCACTTGCCAAGTGAGAGGTAGTAGTTAGCCAGTACTTTCCAGGCTTTAGGTGACATGAACCCATCAGGTGGCAACTCGCCACTTCTCGCCAAGGCCCTCATTCGGGTGCCGGATATGAAATCAAAGTCTTCCTTCTTCTCGGGGTCAAAAAAGTCCATACGACTGGTCTTTTTGTTGTAAGCTGCTACACGGAAAGGCAGGATTTCCAGCTGTTTCAGTCCTGGAGCCATTGTCAGTATCTTTTAACGCGGAAAGAAAATGAAGTTCATTTTTCATTCGTTATCTAGGTTTGGTAAGTTGCTTATAGTTTTAATCAATATTAAGCAAACTTACCTTGCCACCATGGGTCGGTTCATAGATGTCTTGCTTGGTGTCGGGATGGGGCATTCCTGCAGGATCACGGCCCACGATGTAGAAGCCCGCGCCGGTGGCCATACGTGCTCTGGCGTGCCACTGGACCTGGACATTTAAAATGTACTTGAAATAATTGGAATAACAAATTTGCAGTTTATTTAAAACAAGTAAAAACTGAAAGCAGCTGACCAAATACTATTTTTACCTATCATGGATGGTCAACAGGAAACAAGTCAACTTGGCATTGCTGCCGTATTCAGCTATTTTTGTGTTCCTTCGAGTTTTGTTATATTTTTGTGAGACTATTCAGATATAATGGCAGTAAAGACCATGTGCCCATACTGCATAAATATACTACGTACAATGCAAACAATTCAGCATGTGTATTGGGGAAACTTTGGTTATGTCAAAACATACGCGTCACATGTGGGAACTTTTGCAGTATGAATGAATGATGTTTAGTTGAGTTATATATGGAATTGTTTGGGAGATGGGTTTGACTTATTACCTCAGTGGGGCCTGCATAGAGCATTGGGGAGGGGAAGATGGCCACTACGGTGCTGTCCGGGTCGAGAACCTTCTCCTCGAGGATGGCCTCGTGTTGTTCCATTCGAGTGGCCAAAGGGACATCATCGTCCTTGGTCCATCCACCTATTCAGCAAATGATCCATCTTTACTTATTTTATTAAGGTCAGGTGTCTAGAATATTATATTCACCTAACGGGTGCAAGAGAAGCACCGGCTTCTTGTAGCCCCTTTCCACCAATCGGCGTCTGGTGTCCTGCATCAGCAATGCATGCCCGTTGTGAATAGGGTTCCGCAGCTGGAAAACAAACACTGCATCCGCCTGCAACAAAAAGAAAAGACATTCAGAGTTACTTTGTGTCTATTTTTGCCTCTCTGTTTCCAACAAATGGCCACTGTTTTAGAAAGTATGTGCACGTTTAGCGCGCCAGCAGGTCACATTTCTAGATACAGAATTCCTACTTGGATTCCTTCTGGTTTGATTTATTAATAACATGTTGATTTTGCAAACATGTTGTGCATATTATTTTATACATTGGTTGCCACATATTCCACTGGTGGACATATTTATAAATGATTTGTTCCCAAGTAAAATTGTACCGCAAGGTGTATGCATGTACACGGTATATACCAAATTGGGTTTTACTTTGTACGTTACATTTTAAGTTATTCTTAATACATTTAGAATCCATTTGGATTCATAAATTAGTTTTCAAAAGTTAAGTGTCCTTTGTACATTTGAAGCATCAAAATATGAGAATTAGCATTTGTGGTCGTGCGTGTTCGCAAACTATACGGTAACCTTTCAAGCAACGTTAAAGCGGTAATTGCAATACGTTAGAAGGAATCCAAAGTTGCATACTACCTATTGACATTGAACTCATTGATTATAGCCTATTATAATTTAGCACAACTTGCATGCATGTCGCGGAACTTTGCCCGAAGCTCTTTCGGAGTCAGCCGGAATTGGTCCAATCCGTCATGCCAGCGGATTCTGTCGAGGACCTCGAGGTCACCTCCAACGAGCCAATCTCCACTCTCGTATATGAGTTTAATATGTGGATGTCCACGATTGGTCATTCCAAACTGTCTAGCACATCTCTCTTCCTTGCGATGTTCGTAAAACTCGGGGTTTCGAAGCGTGGCTACGCATTTTCCTTGGTATCGGAGTGCAAACTTGCTTTTGCCAAGCAGACGTTGTTTGTCTTCTGTTGTTATTGGCAGAACGATGGGGATGGACTGGCTGATTATGTCACCTGAGGTTACAGTAAAAAAACCATTGGTATTTGTTACACCTTTTTGACGATGAGCACTGGGGCGCGTAACTTACCGGCGAATATGGATCCAAAATGTTGACATTGCAAGAATTCTTTTTCACGCATAAAACCACGTAATGGAGTTGCCCATCCTTCTGATAAAACTTGAACCCATTGGAGATCAACCTGCGAAAAGATATTTGAACCGTAATTATTATATAACACTTTACCCAAAAATGTAAAATGTTGCTTATTGCAACTATTACTATTTAAACATTGTTTCCCCATATTTTCTGTTTTCAATACTAGTTAGATAAATGTTATTAATTAGCAATGTTGGATGTATTTAGGTGTAACTTTGATTTCATATGTAAATTTTTCCTACAACATCTCACTGTTGCTTCCAAATGAGTTTAGCAATGGAAATCATGTAATGTACCAGTTAGTTAGTTCATAATCAAGTGTTTGTGAATTGCAAATGACTAAAATAACAATTCCTTATCATATCTATATCACAAGCTTAACTTGCAAAATGTATTGTTCGTAAATTAATAGATTAGCTGCTAATGTATTATTACGTGCAAGTGGAACTAACAGTGATATGTTGTAAGTGTGGCAAGGTGAACTGGATTATCACAAACTTTGAACCAACATTGGACCAATAAATGTTGATTAGATAATTAATTGGAAATAGAAATGAAATGTTTTACCACTGAGATTTCAACCGAGTCCAGACTTTCTGCTTCCTGTCTGGCTTCCGGGAGACGGTTTTCAGCAACAAACAATTCTTTAACGTTCTCGCCAACTGTTTCTGGCAAGATACCCTATTTAAGAAGATTATTTTATAATGAACATAATCAGTATATCAATTATGGAAATTTAAAGTCTGAATTGATGAGTTACATTTTCTTGCAATGCTTCAATAACTTTCTGCAAACTTTCTTCTATGGTTAGCTCCGCTGACTTGATGACCAATTCAGGGTTATCTGGGCGTTCGTACTCTGAATCGATTCCAGTGAAACCTGTTGCAGATAGATAAATGTCTTGTACATTTATCTTTACACAATTCGTTTTTGGAACTATATCATTCACACAGTAGATTTTATATGGAATGCAAAATAGGAACTAATTATTTTTTACTGTCGGCTCCATTGCAGTCATATTTCTTAATACACTTTAATGTTCCCATCATCACCAACTTCCCTTACAGTCAAGTATCCATAACAACTAAGTTAGGTGATAAAACTTCTAATGAGTAACAACAGTGTAATAGCTGAAAACTTGTAATCAAAACTCAATTTGTAGGTTTTAACGCGGTATTCAGTTTGCAAATGCAGTTGATTGGGAAAATCTAATGTATTTAAACAAATGGGTAATTATAGTTAAAAAGCAGACCCTTGATTTCTCCAGCTCTGGCCTTTTTGTAGAGTCCTTTAGGGTCCCTTTTTTCACACTCGGAGATTGGCGTGTCAACGAAACACTCGAAGAATGGAAGTCCATCTTTCTTGTGATTCCTTCGAGCCATTGCACGATCCTAAAAATGATATCATTAGATAAATATCCAATTTAGATTGTTGTAATTGTAACAAATCATCTGATACAGTGTATTTACCTTGTTGTAAGGGCTGACAAAGGCACATAGCGCAATCACGCCGCTGTCCGCGAATAACTTTGCCACTTCGGACACCCTCCGAATGTTTTCCTCTCGGTCATCAGGAGTAAAGCCGAGGTTCTTGTTAAGTCCATGTCGCATATTGTCACCATCCAACACGTATGATGGGTAACCTCTTGAGCAGAAATACTCTTCCAAGGCAAAGGCCAATGTGGTTTTACCTGCCCCTGATAGACCTATTCAACCAAAAATGCACTTTATAAAAGACAGTTCTGGTAGTGAATGTATTCTGATGGTCATTTATTCTACTGCATATGTAATTTCAAAAGTATTAACAATAGACAGACAAAAACCTGGAATTCTAATAACATTTGATGATAAATACACACACATAGAAAAGACTTGTGCGGCATTAGCAAAAAATGTGTTAATATTACAATGTGTGTGAAACCATTGTTCAGTTTGTAGTTTGCTGCAAGTTAAATAACATATAAACCTTTAGAAACTTTTATACTCCTTGAACAAACTTTGCTTTCAATGCACAGTTGGGACAAACTCTTTTAAATGTGCATGATGACAATGTTTTCACAGACAATTACTTTGCTTACTCGCCTGTAAACCATATTGTACATCCTCGAAAACCTCCTTGTTGACCCAAAATCTGTCCTCTTTTGGACCGAGTCACATGGTTCATTTGATAGGTTACATTGGTGGCCTTGTGAAGACCCTGCAACATTGCAAAATGCACTATATGAGTTCAGTTATTAAACAGATTTTGCAATGAAATTGGCAAAGTGTTTTGGCACTATACTTCGATGCTTCGATACACCTCTGTAACTCAGTCATTTTATTATACTGTATTTAAAATATAATTACAGTACTTATACTGCAATGTTATGACTTTCGGCATATTTAAATACCATTCGTAAATATGTCCTTAACATTGGCAATAAAACAACTTTGGGTGCATGGTATATTGTTGTACTGAGAATAATGTACAATTTATTGCGTTATTATATAATGAATTCTAATGTCTTGGCAACAAACTAGATATAACTTGAGGGTTCACATTAAAATACCTGTTTATATTCAAAACAAAAATGTTCCTTAGGATAGTGTACTTGAACTTTCAAATACTAATACTAATTAAAATAATAAAAAACATTCATTTTCCACCATTTAGTTTATTGCGATTTATTGTCACTATATACTGCATTCATACTGTAATATATTATTCATAATATTGTACTACTATAGGTGATACTTTGGAATATGTTTACTGAAATTTGTCTTAATTTTCATTTGTTTTAATGTATAGGTACGTACCTATAATAAAAATTTCAGTTTATACCATTTCATAATTATATTATCAATTTTTGTCTGAACTTATAGTGTACATTAATTTTCCGTAGTGTTTATGAATATTTTTAATTAGTTCTTGCTCATTAATATAATTAGTATACTTGTGCAAAGTTAAAGGCCAACATCCTGAAACAACATTTACACATATACAGTTGATATACAGTATACATATAGAATGTCATTGACCACAGAAACATGTAAAACTGGAAAACTTGCAACTTTCAGGAAAGCAGTGTTAAATAGTAATGTATGGTAATGCACTAAATAAACAATTATGGGGAAATGAACTTTATTTACCATAATTATCTAAATTATTAAATCGCAAAACTGTGGGTTTCCATTATATGATTATTTAAAAATTCAGCGCTGGTCATAAATTCTGTAAATTGAAACAGTGGTGTGATAACAAGTAGGACAGTTAATCTAGGTTAGGTGATTTATTTGGAGATCACTTGAAGTCAGTATCATATTATTACATACGTGCACTTCCGCACACATCACCCATTTTGCAATTAACAATTATCTTGTGTTATACAATGAAGTCCAATTGTACTTGCATTTGAATTCTAGTTTTCACACTCATCTTATAGGGAATAAGAGTAATTAAGATAACATTGATTAGTATGTATATCAAAATGCAAAGGGATTTTAACTATAAGGTTTCATTGGCTTCAAAAATAACTAACTTGCTCAGCTATTGTTAAAATAAATGATATACATAATATTATACTGAAATAACATTGGGTACAATTGTGGAAGTGCATTTAATCTTCATCAAGTCATATTTTTATAATTTGTTTTTAAAAAGTACTACACCAAACTTTGGTTTTATATCTTAACCTTTGAAATCAATTCATGTTTAGGCTTCAAGATGGCGGAGTTTCAAAGCATATTTGATTTAACTATAAATTTAGTAAAGAATTCATGAAGAAAACCTCAAACAAATTATTATTAACCTGATCATGATATAAACTTATTGATATATGAGAGAACTTTTCCAATAGTTCTAAATCAGTTGGAAACTTGTCACTGACCACCCAAGTTTGACTTCATATAATCATATGACATTGCAACAAGATTTCTCTTTCATTCCTTTTTTTATTATACTATATCTTCAAGGCTTTTAAGGAAGCACTTTCACTGCAGGAAATATACAATTTATTTACACCCAAAACGATTGACAGTTCAGAGTTGTTCATATATTTTTCAACACATCATTTTCAAGTTGGTTGAATTATTACTGTTTGCACACTTGTATATGTTTATGTAATGGTAATTGTATAATGTATATTTTATTTCCCATCTACATGACTTATAACTCTTATTAATGTATATAATATACTTTGAAATGGGACACTATATATCAAGGTTATAATATTATTTACTTGATTTAAAAATGTAACAAATGTACTTCACTGTGATTGATATCAATAGCATTGTAATGTAATGTAATTGCATCTGCACTGTAA
Organism: Glomeris marginata; assembly: GCA_034696005.1. Taxonomy (NCBI): domain Eukaryota; kingdom Metazoa; phylum Arthropoda; class Diplopoda; order Glomerida; family Glomeridae; genus Glomeris; species Glomeris marginata. The sequence continues at coordinate 46,280 of JAQFZQ010000088.1, read as the reverse complement.
ATATACAAATTAGAATCCTCAAGTCTGTGCAGAATAACATCACAATTATATATAATGATATAATATACTGTTATATACCTACAGTAATCATTTTTTGAAACCAAGCCAATATTGTTGCAATTGAACATTACCCAAATGTCGAATAGATTATTTAGTCATATATTTTTACAATTGATATTGAAATAAACCAAATGTTGAATAACATTAAAAAAAAAATTATATAGATTCCAAATGTTAGTTTGTAAATATTTTCTATTTTTATAAGTTGCAAAATTAAGCTAGAGGATATTTCAGTGTTTGTTTGACAAGATAATATTGCTTATCTGTCAATATGATTTCTAATCTTTAAAAAACAGCCTTTTCGAATATTATTAAACCCTGATAATGAAAACTTAAATAATATGGTGGTGTTTTTGTACCACATTTATATAATACAGCGATTTTTACTTTAAGCCCTATATCCTTTGTAAAAACACATGTTCAAATGGTGTCAAATTATTGTCCTTTCGAATATATGGCCAAAGATTAGTTTAAATTCAAAGTGCAGCTGTGTATTTGGCATACATTTTAACATGGCAATATACCATAGACCTAAAATATTTCCAATTCAGCTAACAAAACCATATTTAAAGCCATAATTTTACAAATATTCGCAATGAAACTTTTTGTATTTGTCAAGGCTCTATTGCTTTCATATTGTTTTCATTCACATTTATATAACTTATATTCCGTCACATGTGATTTTTTAAAGCAAAGCATACATTACAATGGCAGAAAGATGTGGGAAATGACTTTACCATATTTATGTAATTGCTATGCACAGCAAGGTCATTATTAACAAAGTTTACAATGACAAACACAATGTGTTAATTTCTAAAAAGAAAGATGGAATCTTCCTTTGTAAGGTCATCTGAAATAAGGATATAAAGTTTAATTTGAATCATTCTGAAATGGATTTTTAAGAGTATTATTCAAATTTTGAGCAGTATTTTGTAGGTAAAACAAGTAAAACTATGTCATGTCTTGGAATTTAACCCCATTTCCTCCCAAAAGAAACTTTTCACATTATATAACATATGGTTTTTAGAGTGTTTTGTCAAATATAATGGAAAAACTATAACTTTTTGCTCACAAAATGCTTTGTAATGCAATGCAACATAGGGATATAGTGATACGTATTACATAATTTCCTAGTAAAAATTACACAGTAATCCACAGTGTATTATATAAACTGCTAGTTTTAGTGACATTTAACATGGTTTTTGGGATGTTTTTGTAAATTATATTGAAACATTACATATGAAAACTACAGTTTTATGAATCATAAAATACTATGTAAAACAGCAAAAAGCAGGATTTAAGTCACATTACATAATTTCCTAGGCAAAATGGCACAATGCGGAGTGTAATATACTAAGCAATTAGGGTTTTAGTTATAATATAATATAGAAAGTAAATGAAAACGTATTTTACCGCTATTATTGCTGATAATGTAGTCATGGCTGTGAGGTGATATACAGGTTATAGATTATACAATAAATACATGAAGAGTAGAACCAGGGGGCAAAATGTTGCGATATGGTTGTGGCAGAGATATTAGTAGGCATTTTCAAGAATAGTTTCACTGTTTTAAAGTTTGGCTAGCTTTGAAAAACTCCTCCCATTTCCTATATCCACCACTGAGAAACCATTGCTGACATGTACTATGATCAACTCCAATGAAACTCACTCTATACACTTGATAGTTAGAAGGACATTCATTGACAGTGCATTTATTATTTGACACCAGATTATACAACATCCGGTCAAAATTATTGTTTAACTTGATAACTTTCCATCTGAAGATTATTTTCCAGGGTGCATCTAAAGTAATGTCTTTAATACAAACATAGTGGATTTTTTATTTAAAGGTGAACTTGTACATTTTTTAAAGGTATACTCTGAATATGTAACTTTATATAGATTTTAATATAGTTTCCTAATAAAACTATTGGTTAGAACAGGCTTTTTAAATAGTTAAAATATGTGAGCATTTTATTATTAGTATATAGAAATTAATGAAGTTAAAAAAGTTCATAACTTTTTAGTAAATTTAATAATGATTCTGTTTTCATAAATTGTTTTAGATTTTCTTCTACATTCAATAACACTGATGTTGTATATTTTAAATTGATAAGTATTTATTTAATATTGTTATTATATATTGTATTATTTATTGTTACTACTGTCGTTATTATTCTTTATTATTAAGCAATTTTATTATAACATAATTTAATATTTTTAGTGATGTCATATGATCTTTTAGCTACTATAATAAATGATTAATGACATACCCCCATATAGAATATTTACAAACGAGTTTCTGAAATTAGATAAACTTTTAAAAATGCTACTGCATAACCCATTTCATTATTCAAATTGTTGTTATTGAGACTAACTTGGTTTTATTATACCTATAACTTATTACATTAACCTATACTGCACAGGAAATTAAATAATTATTATAGAAACAGTGTGCCATATGTTTCAACATTTTATTATATTTTTATGGAATACACTGAGATGATGAAATTTACTTGAAGTAATTTAAAATACAAATTATTATAATAAAAATAAGTTTCTCCAGATTTGTGTATATAATTATAGTATTTAAATATTTTAAAAAATTATAACATTGACCATTTAAAAAATACTGGACTTGTTTTTACATTTACAAAAGTACAACGAGTTTATCTAAAGATTTCAGCGATTGAATGATGATCTGGAGTGATATTAATTTAATCAAGATTAAATTCAGTGCTGAACGAAAATTGAAGTGATGTTGACAGATGGAAATATGAAATTTTTGATAATTTTTAACTTACATGAATGGACTTGCTCGTGTCTCGATCTTCGTTTATCATGGCAACAGTTGGATCTAAAACCGACTAAAATACTTGGAAATTTGTATCACTTTATTACAAATTAAGCACAAATTTTTACACGGAGACCTCCGTGCATGAATACTTGAGCAATACTGTTGGCAAGTGACCAACAGGAATTCAACAAATCGTCTATTGGCTTACCAGGAACTCGTAATTGAGCAACTCCCATTTATATGAACACAATTTTATTTCTATTTTCTTACATCAAAAGGCAAATATATTGACGTGGGGAACAATATTATGCTAGTAATATTATGTTTTAACTCGGTTTATATGCGAAACAATCGTGTAGTGACTAAATCATGTTCGGTTATCGTTTTACTACTCCTGGAAATTGACAGCAGTAAAGAGCTGTACATAGAAATCTCCGCCATCTATCGGTGAAATAAGGAGTTTATCCTGACATTGCAGCACTCACATTGACCTCCCATGAACTACAGTGATGTTTACTGATCATCTTTCACTTTGTTTGAATTGTAATTAAACTAAATTTTAATTTTGCAAGCAAAAGAGTTTAAAATTAACAAAAATATTAGAGAAGTAGGGGTTAATGTGAGACTTATTTTACAATTCTCATGCAAGTTACAAAAACACTGCATATACATTTTAAAATATAGCCTATACTAGAATTTTTTAAAGGTAGGGTGTGTAAGTTTAACATTAGAAAAGTGATTGTAATTAATACATAAATGTTTGGTATACACGCATTAAGAATTGTATTAAACAATTGATCAACTAAACTTGTATTATTATGGAATAGTATTCGTTTTAAATATTTATAATGACTCAAACATTCAAGTCGCCATGTGAAGTAAATTTACAAGAAATTATATGTTGAGTGATATTCGCCAAAGTGAAATGTGGAAATGGGATGTTGGCAAATGTGTGAATTATTGTATTTCCGTTTTTATATGTACTTGTGGAAAATTTAAAGGGATATGCATCATATCCCAGCTTGTTCTATGAAGTAGGTATACATTATCATCTACATGGGATTTTGTTACATATATGTATGCAAATATTGTAATGCATTCAGATTTTTCTTAAAAAATGAAATAACTTTGATATTAAAAGTTAAATCGGTGGAAAGTACAAAGTTAGTTTGAATAGTTGCAAACATTATTTGGCAGCTTTATTTCTAAATGCACCAAGTGAAGTCCGATCAGCTGACACTGCAATTAATTTCAAGTGCATGTGTTTGTTGTGAAGTATAAATTAATTGGAAGAAAATAAGACAATTATTTTCATTAATCGTACCCAACAAATTTTATTAGACACTTCAACAAGTTGATGAGCATCAATTATGTGGGTTACTCAAATAAAAAGTCCCTGGCCCACACTCAAAAACAGTAAATATATACTATATGCATGTATAAATATGCCCCACACTTTTCCCTTTAGCACCAAAACTTATATAACTGGGAATGCATGATTTTTTTAATGGTAAAGGGCTACAAACATTAATGGGATAACCATTAGCAGCAATATTTATATGTTCAACAATGTCCAAGTATGCTAATACCGTACGTATGTCAAATTCCGTTAAAAGATTAGAAATTTCAAACTCTTGAATGAATACGTATTAAAAACCGTGTTAGTAGCGCTCATAATTGCAGGTTATTTCTGAGAGATTTCCTTGATTATTCCACTGTAACTGATTTGGCAAGGTTTCGAGGGCAGTCCACCTAAGTTCAAACCAATAAAAATATGTTAATAACTCAATGAACAAAATATCTAGACTAATTGAAATTATTAAAATAGCTTACATTGCATCCTCTGAGCACTGCTATGTGATAAGAGAGCAGTTGCATTGGGATGACAGTGAGGATTCCTTGCAAACAGTCAACAGTGTGTGGTACTTCAAGGAACCTGGAAGCAAATTTCTGGGTTTCTGCATCTCCTTTCTCACAAACTAAAACTGGACGGCCCTGAAATATAAAATGTCAAATATTTAACACTGAAAACCTTAAAACTAACCTTCAATTGTGCTCTGTATTTTTTGTTTTGAAACTTTCATTAGCAGTACTGTGATAAAAAACAACTGCAGAAACTTAAAATATAGATTTAAAAATACACATGGTACATTTTTCATTATAAATGTAAATAAATAATTCTAAGAAATAAAATACTGTTAGATAAAATACATTGATCTATATTACATATCAGATATGTATTATGTGTCATTGTTTTTATAGTAGGTACAATGTTGTTAGATTTTAAATCGTGTCGATACGTACCTCCCTAGCGGTGACTTGCTGAATGGCATTCATGCATTTCTGTAATAAGTGAAATGAAGAGTTTTTAATAGAAGAGCTATGGTTCATTTAAAAGAGTTATTTGAAAAGGAATTGATTAAAACACAAACCGTGTAGACACAATCTCTAGTGCAGACCATAATGACCGGCATCTGTTTGTCGACAAGCGCGAGAGGACCGTGTTTCAGTTCCCCGGCCAAAATACCTTCAGAATGCATGTACGTCAGCTCTTTTATTTTCTGCATAAAGAATAACACCCATTGTATCATTTATCAGACACTGATTCGTATAAATCTTAACTGAATGTAAATTGAACTCTTACCAAAGCACCTTCCAAACATGTCGCAAAATTGAATCCACGGCCCATTATCAGCAATGATTTGTGTTGGTATAGTTCTTGAGCCAATTTGTGCACTTCATCATCCAGGTTCAGAACATCCCTGATCAGGTCTGACATTCATAACATTTTGATTTTAGACAAATATGCAGATTTATAAATAATGAAGATAAGTGAGAGGACAATGACATTTTGGACTAAATGTGATTATACCTTAAATAACTGTGATACAGTATTTTCAATTTAGATAAGATTTACTTTCTGGCATGATATTAAGCAAAAGGTGAACATATAAATACCTGGTAGATGCTTCAGACCTTGGATGATCTCACTTCTTCTCGGTTGCATAGAAATTCTGTCTTCGCAGATAACCAGTGCAAACATCACCAAAGAGATGATCTGACTTGTGTATGCCTGTTAATCAAATGATATTCATATACTAGATATCAACTTAAAATCCCAGAAATGGTAGTTTAGTATAGAAAGCGCAATTGAAGTTGGTTTACAGGTTTTAATTTAATATACGTACTAGTTGATTGAGAAATTCACATACTAAGCTCTATTTACGTAAGTCTATTGTGTATTTCTAAGATGGTAAAATCATGTAGTGAATAATGAAGTATACCTTAGTGCTGGCCACTCCAATCTCTGGTCCGGCATTTATGTGCACTCCGCAGTGGGACTCGCGGCAGATGCTGCTGCCCACAACATTGGTAATTCCCACAATGAGTGCACCACGCAACTTGCAATAACGCAATGCAAGAAACGTGTCAGCCGTTTCTCCAGACTGTGATATGAAAAAGCAGACATCATCTCTGAAGATGGGAGTGTTTCTGTCGAGGAAATCACTCGCAAGGTCCACCATGACGGGGAGCTCGGTGAGCTCCTCCAGCAACTGCCGTGTCTGCAAATGCAAATAACGACAGCATTAGAAATTTGCTTTACTGTGTTCTTTTTTACAGTTAACTCCACATAAGTTAACTGTATCAAATGCACGGTATCGATAATTACAGCAACAGCGCTGTGGTAGCTCGTGCCGCAGCCGATGAGCATAAGTCGGCGGCATCTGCGGATCTCGGGCACGTAGTCCTTGATCCCTCCCAGGACCACCATGTTGGCATCGAAATCGACTCTTCCTCTCATGGTGTTGATCACAGATTCAGACTGTTCAAAGATTTCCTTCTGCATGAACGAACTGTAGCTGCCTTTCATGATCTCCTGGATTTCCATCTTGAGCGTTGTGATCTCACGCGCGGCAACATCATCCAGACATCGTTTCAGGCGATGGATGGTCAGACCTTTTCCAAATCATAATCATTAGCTTAACTTCCAACATTACAATGGATAGATTTATCGAAAGCAAGGCTAAGTTTAATGCGGTGTCCTTACGTCCATCCTTTACGGCAGCCACATCATCATCCTCCAGGAAGATGACACGGTTGGTGTGTTCTATTACAGCACTGCAAAATAGAGCATAGGGTTATATAAAGAATAGCTGATTCGTTTCTCATAATTGATAATTACCTGGCATCAGATGCAAAGAAATACTCGACGGCTTTTTCTTCGCCGAGCGGGCAAAACTCGGTGGTGCTTTCTTTGCGGCTCATGTCCGTAAGAGGCAGTATGCAATTGCTGCTGTTTGGTCTGTGATCTATAGTAATCATTCATTGTGTTTATGATTATTACTTCTCTGGAAATTGTCTAGCTTGAGATATCAAAATTAGAAACGTTGAACAGGTGGTATAATAGACATTTAAGGAGACTGACTCGTACTGAATTTTGTTCATGGTTTATACTCAACAAATGACATTTGCGCGCAAGGATACTAAGTTAAAGATAGAGTACAGAGGCTACAGTTAAGTACTACATAGCAACAATACTTGGGAAAGTATATAGTGAACTGAACAAATAAAACCAAGTGACAGCCATAGTGCGCATAAAGGGTGCAGTTTGACATTAGTATGGATTTTGGGGTGAACATATGCTTGTCATTTAAAAATTTGCAATATAATTATGTATGGCACATGCGGAGAGAATTGAATTTAGCTCGCAAAGTACCTTTTCGGTCCAACGCCTCTCCTTCTGCATGTGGAGTTGCAATTAAGGACAAACATGCGTGACCATGCCAAGAAAATACAAAAATCTCTGGTTAATCAGTGCAATTGAACTTCACAAAAGACACAACACAAACACATGAAATGATCTATCAGGTTAGTCTGACAATTCTAAAGAAATGTGAAAGTTGATATTGGTTTTCCTCCAAAATTTCTGTATTTAATTATAGTGTGATATTATTATTTTCTGTCATTTGAACTTCCTGGGTTCATACCACTCAGAAAAACCTGTAAAAGTAAGATTTGACAATTTAAAGTTTACCAAAACCTGGAAAACTTAGGGGAATCTTTATAAATATATAAAATACTATTTGAATGTGTTTGAGATAAAAACTATTTAGAAAAATGAGTGCAATAAAACTAGTTTAACCTGCATAGAATATGCTCTGGAAAATTTGCCTAAACACACTGGAAAATTCAGGGAAAATGGTAATCACAAATTGGTATGAACCATGTATTTCTGAATAACATTTTCTTAAAAGATCCACATGAATTAGTTTGTTTTTCTGTTCATTACATTGTCATTTCCAATTCACTAGAATTGTGTTCATAACCTTGCATACTTTTCAATACACATTCCAAAATTCATGTAATCCTTGAACTGAAACCAGTTTTCAAAACTTGAAATTTATCAGAGTTGTATAGGTAGAAAGAGGTAATTAGGAAATAAATGTCAAGGTGTTTTGCTTTGCTACTTTTAAATTACTGCTTAATCTCTATAGAATCTAATCTTAATTGTAACTTCAGCATTTCATTCCCATAAAAATAATCATTTTCACAAATACCTTTTATAATTAAACATTTGTCTTTTTGCTAGTATGTAGTATAAACATAACTTAAATTTTGAACGAATTAACCTTACAATTACAGTGCATTATTGGAATTGATAATTATGTACCGAGCAGGCACATGCATGAGAATAGTGCTGTTTTACTTATTTAGAGTGCAAAGATGTATACTTTGTATACAAGGAAAGTGTTTTGTGGACATGTAAAAGAAGAATTGTGGACAAATAACATGATCACATATGTACAGTAGATTGACAGGTGACATCCACACAAAGAATTGGACGTCACAATGTGATGCTGCGAAGCGGCTTTTAAAAGCATATTATATTCCAGCTAGCATTTTGCAAAATGTAACTTAACTATACAACATGTTTATGCTTTTTCAATGTATAGAACCAGCATTAGTTATATATTCTTATGTGAAAAACAAAATGGCTAAAATTAACTGATGGCTGTCCAGCTTGGAGTTAAATTTCCCAATAAAATCCACCAAAAATGGATTATTTGCAATATAAAAGAAGCATTTTCCCAAGCATAAATGCAGCAACAGCTGCAACTGTATTTACACAAAGGTTGCAAAAGCACTTTTGTATAGCTGGTATACAAGGTTTTTTAAATGCATTTAAATTACAGTGCAGCTGTTTCCTTAGCCCTGCCAACTTAAAAATACTTATATATTCTGTTTGTCAGTATATGATTGAACAATATTTGTGTTGTATACCTCCTGAAGGTCGCTTCACTTCGCATTCTGGTGCAGGTGCACATGCATTGGATGGTGTGGTGCATGAAAGGAGTTTGTAGTACGTGTAGATAAAGTTGAAGGATATAGGTATAACAATGTGATAAATCGGAAAAAAAGAAAAATAATAATACACAAACATGAATAATGATGGTGAATATAAATGAGTATCTTCATTATGTGCTAGTACTACATGTGTATAGACACTACTGTGGCTGAAAAAAATAGGGAAAATAAAATGAAAGTACTACACAGAAAAATAACATGGAGATAGTGAAGGTGTAGAGAACAGATTTGTTGTGCATGTATGTAAGGTGTGTGTGAGAATTGTTTCACTTTCATATAATATAATACAGTGTTTTTGTATATAGAAATTCAATTATCATTCCTGGTTGAAAGTTAAAACAATGGTTACAATATAAAGTTATTGGATGCAAACCGTGCAACTTTATAGCTACAAATTCATGACATGTTGCATTCAAGCAATGTGCGTAATTCTGCATATCCCACTCTTTGTTGTTTTCTAGTAATTACAGAGTATCTTATGCAGTTAATAGTATTTATGCAGTAAGTTATACCTTTGCTGTAGAGAACAGGAATGTGATCTGTAGCCAATCTTTGTTTGCTTTTTATTCCGACCAGTAGTGGACTTCCTCGTCTGCGCATTGGCAATTATGTTTAATACATTATTAATTAATGTAAAGTTAATGTTAGTGTTTTTACCTGGTGGCAACACATTCACCGGGAAAATGGATACTTTTGAATGACAGTGCAAATGCCCCTTCCTGTAATAACACAAATAGCAAATATGAACATTATACGTACGCAAGAAGACACGGTCAGTAACTTTGTGGGAAATCTTATGTTGTTAATATTTATTGTAATATTAGCAGGGATTTTGCAGAAGATACTTAATTGTTCTTCATTCAATTGAGAGATTTCTGTAACAAATGCATATTAGTGTACTTAAATCATTCAGCAACTTTGAGTTTATATGGGAAATGTTATTGGAATAGAACATTGTCTAGGTCAGAAATCAACAAGTAGTTATAGAATGAAAAGGAAGCAATGAAGGAATAGGTGGGAGTGATTTTTGTAAGGTAAAATATAGGACAATGAAAAGGAAATAGTTAGGGAAATGTATTGGAAAGTAAGAGTTTACAAAGAATGTGAAATTTTGACATCCAGATGTAACACGATGACATGAATATCTTAAGGAAAACAATAAGACTAGGAATAAGAAATACTTTAAAGACTAGTTTCTTTCAAATCTTTGTTTTGTACACAATTGTAAATCCTACCAATTGTTGGACAACTTGTTCCACGAGTTCTCTGAATGAAAGGTCTGGATGGTTGTCTCGGATATGTTTGATGAGCTTTGCGATCACTTCGGTGTCCGTGTCTGACTCGAATTCAAATCCTCGTTTAATCTAGATAAAACATGAAAAGGTAATCTTATGCAAGTAAGCAACATTATACTAACCATTGTGGAATCAGTCTTACCAAAAATTTCTGCACATCTTTGTAATTGGTCATGATGCCATTGTGTACAACCACAAATTCTACAATATTTGGGGGAAAATATAACATGCCACAATTAGAAATGAACTGGTGAAATGGTTGCTGGTAAATAATATTTATAATAGCTAAATGATTACCATTTTTCTCTCCTGATCTTTGAGGGTGGCTGTTCACTTCATTGGGAATCCCGTGAGTGGCCCAACGGGTGTGCGCAATACCACAATGTGTGTTGTATTCAGTTTCAAAACCCAGATCATTTTGGCCTGCATATTAAACACATTTTATTAATATGCTTAACAATGCTGGCAATTTAAATAATAATTGTTAACTGACGCTTGGTAATTTCATCTTCCAACATCTTCACTTTGCCACTTTTCTTGATGATGGCCATCTTGCTTCCTTCTGTGTTTGCATCCACAGCAAGACCTGTAATAAAGCCCACATTTTAAAACATGTTCATTAAGAATTACCTTTCCATAAAATGGATCATGAGATATATTTGTTTATATTGAAGCTGAATACAATGAATGTTCAATATTACAATACATTAACTTTCAAAGCTGCCATTTACCATTGAAATCCCACTAAATGAAAATAAATTAACACTTGATATGCAATAACCACATGCTGAAATGAAAGAGTAATTTTCATAGCTACAATGTAATGTTATAATATCAAACTTTGAGCTAGGTATATCATTTTTTTCTTTTTCATGGGGATATTATATTATATTGTCTGTTTGACGCTTCTTCGAATTTTGGGCGCCATCTTGGATTTATTGCATGTTTCCTGTGCCATCTTAAACTTAGCAACTGTATTATAGTATATACATATAAGTTTTTCTCATAACTTCTGATCGGTTTCAGTTACAAAAGAAAATCTAGTTGGATTGTAAAAAAGTAGTTGAAATTATGTTATTACGATACAAGTTGTTGCTTTTGTCACAAATATTTGAAAGGAAATGTCATGTCATATTGATCAAGAGTATATGGTCATATTGAAGTTTATTTAATAGGAAAATTCACATGTAATATTGATGTATTTTTAAAGATTACAACATATTTTATAGAGATAGTTTTGGCAGAAATTTATATTTCTATAACTTTATAATATAGCCATAAATAAATTACCTGCTGAATCATATCCTCTGTATTCCAATCGTTGAAGTCCTTTGATCAAAATTTCCAAAATCTCACCACGGTTTCTCGGTGTCAGGAAGTTGAGATAGGCAAATATTCCTGTTGATTAAATGCATTGCTTTATATTTCCCATTGTATTTTAATTGCATTACATGCTTTTCATATTAAATTTCAACTATTACAGTTAAAAAACATGTATTTAAATGCATAGACACTTATTGTGTTACCATCAACTAAAATTATTTGCAAAATATCACTTTTAATATAAATAAATAAATATTAATGGTAGTGAAAACAACAAATTTGTCCCACCCTGTACATGACATCATAATTGCATAGTTGAATTGAATTTATTTCCTGGTCATATCTTTTTACTAAGTTTATATACACTGCTCTTGCGTCTTGGTTGCGTGTTTGCGTGTTTGCATTTCACGGCGCTTTCACCAACCGACGTCACCCAACACCTCAAGCATAGTTACGAATTTACGGCCGCTAATTAAGGGGGATGCCTATATAGCCTCGCAAAAGCAGGGCCGTTACAAGGAGCGTTACATAAAGATCGTTTACTTTTATTTACTGTATACATTAATGTGGGTTAGGTTGGTATCTAATATAAACTTAGTACCCAAAAAACTTAGTTTTTTACACGGCTTGTTTATCCTTGATTATGTTATCTTGTTTATTTGTCTTCCATATCTTTTTAATTGCTCGCTTTATTTAACACTATTTCCAATAAACATTTCATTATATCTTTTACAGAAAATGTTATATACCTTTTCTAATTAATTTCACACGATAAAGTAAGTCGAATAGTTGTGTATTTTCTAATCTAAATACCGAGAAAACCGCAAAAATGCTATCACATGGTCTTTAAAGTGACCTTCATAAGTTTTATAAAAAAACTTTAGAAATGTTACAGATAAAAGACTAGTTATAATTTGCTGCAAAGTTGAGTTAAAAAAGTAAAATGTGTATAGGATATTTACATTTTTAATTTAGTTGGCAAATTACATGTATTGCAGTGAAGCAAATTAGACTTTTTGCTGTAAGGCAGTGAAGCACCAAATTTAATAAATGTGCTGGACTAAAATGTGTATTTCTTTTTCAATTGGATGAAACTTGATCATGTTGTAATGGTTTTTGTTTGTAGAGGTGGGGTGACACGTGTTGTAATATCGTATTTCTTTTGTAAAAGTTTAAAATTCAATGGAAATCGCCCTCTGGTGACCGCCACATGAACCACTGAACATCTTTTGAGTCGTTGCCCCCTTTCTATGAGTTCACCACACTTTCAAGAAAGTAATTTATGTTTAAACGAACTGGATGTCAGTAGTAAACAATAAAATGTCAACAGTTAACGGTGTTTTCAAAAGTTAATTGAGTACATTCCACAATTCACTGTGACCTTCATTAGCTAACACATGTCCAACATCTGTATATACCTATTTAATGACCTACTGCTCACTTAATTTGGAAATTTCCTTAATAACAAAACCACATAATGGTTTTATATATTATTAACGTGCTAATATAGTAATGCAAATAAAATATTGTGTGCGATTTTTATGGTGCAAAGGTGTAAACCATATTTTCACTATTATATAGTATCGAAATTTGTTGTTTCTTCAGTGGGAATTTATGAAATGTAACAAACAACTAACAAGAATGTTGCAAATCGAGTGTAAAAGTATATAGTACTAGTCACCATGACACAAATCAAGTTGGAAAAAAAAATAGAAAACTTACGTTAGGAAATAATTGTTTGTAATGTTAAATAATAGTCATTAAATATTTCATTTGGAAATATGTCATACATTTCATTACAAAAAAATATGAATATTATTCGTTAATTATTGACTCTTCATTCAGTCATTCAGTGTGATTTATATCATACAGAAATTAGGGCACTCACATTCAATGCATTATGTACCAATTTATATTAGTTGTACCTTAATTAAGTTTATTATATAACTTTCCTTTTATTTGTGGGATAAATTTAGACGCCTCAATAGGAAAACATTCTTCAGTGATGCTCCCCTAAGGATGTTTTACTAATTCTAAGGATGTTATACTAAAGTTTTGAGTTTTGTGATGAAGTGAACTGTGACCTTAGGGGAACTTGTTGCATTTGCTGAAAGGGCTAAATTAAGGACACAAATTAAATTGTGTCCTTGTCTAAATTTAAAATGTAATAAGTATTTATTGAAATAAGAGATAGTGATAAGTAGTGTAATTTTAGCTATACCTAAGTTCTGTGACCTAAATATGTTTATAGGTCCTTTTCCGATTTATCTATATCCTCAAATGTCACAACACTCCAAACATACAATTGAACTTTTGGTTATGTTTACTGAAATATCTAACACTTAATCAGTTTATTTCTCCGAAAAGAAAGTTAAATGTCAAAGTACTTAAATATACACTTAAATATCGTTCAAAGCGCCCTCTACATCAATCATCAACTACATTAATTTATTACAAGATAAAGGAACTGGATTAATTACTTTATATATTTTTCTGTATCTGTTACAGTAACCTTGACTTGTCAATCGATTGATTATCGAAAAGAAACTATACTAATATTTGTATGTACATTGGCCGCCATCTTTGTGGTCAGACGTCATAGGGCGCCATTTTGAATGCTGCATGTTGCAGGAATTCGCTTTAGGGATTAGTTTCTTCCAAGAAATATAGGTCAATTTCGACCAAGGTTGGGAGACTAGTTAATTATACTAAAATGTAGTCACATGCAGAAACCTGAAAGGGTTGGAATGGTCAAGATTAAAGTCGGTCACGTGGACATATTTGCGTTTTGAAGGCCGAATATTTCGGGTTTTTTCCATGTTAACAGTGAAAAATGTCATCAATGTTCAAAGGCAGTACATGTTTTAGTGAAAACCGGTTAAATGTATGCATTTATAGTACACAAAACGTGTTCGTATGTGCACTTAAAAAACAAAAGTAACGGTCACTAAGAAATGTTCCTACAAAAAATTCAAGGTTGCATTTCATTATTTATTTTTTGCATCTTTTTCCCAACAAAATCTTCAAACTTTCGCCATTAATTTAAATTAATTACATCCCCTGTTTAATATGATAATAAATCTTTCATTACACTTTTATTTTACTATACAGTTACAAGCAAATTGTAGTTTGGAAATTGTGTTAATTAACCAAGGTATGAAATTAATTGCGAAGTAATTCAGTGTGCACGTATTAAAAACCTTGAACAAAAATCAAGTTTTTAAGGACTGGTTATAAATTTGTAGCTGCAATGAAAGATAAATGTAAAATAGTAAACACTTTCTTAATTAAATCTTAGTTCCCATACTCTATTTAAGAACTACATTAATAGCTGCAAGACTAATCTTTGAAGATAACATCACATAAAATAGGAAACATGCTGCTATAATTATATCTATTATTGTATATAATTACCGGATTAATTAAACAGCAGTAATCTTCGTAATTTATTTTTACAGCTGTAAATTAGGCCCATTTTCAATAAATCTGCAGCTAGACATTACTTTTACAATTTGAAATACTAAAATGCAATGTCAACATAATCTTAAAATTGCATACGTGTTAGCATGCACTGCACATTATATTTTACATTTAGTACACTGTAATGCAAACATTTCCATGTAATAACAATATTAATTTCATTCTGGGAATCTGTATTTAATTAGTGAAGGAATATTTCTTTCTATATCCATGCTAAATTATATTAAAATGCAGGAAAATCAAATCAATGTGTCAAAAAGACATTCGATAACAACTTGATAATATTGTACACGTATTTGATTAGCTATAAATTCACTTGGTACTTGAATATAATTAACTATATGTGAGCTACAATATAGAAATCTAAGAAATTTAATTATCAGTTTATTTAATGATAAGGAGTGAATTTAAATAGATAAAACTACAAAATAAAACGATAAACAGTTTGTCAGAAAAGGTGGGGATCAACGAGTTTTTATTTTAAATTATATATTTATATTCTGATATTGTAAAATAAAAATGTATTAATTAAAGGGATTAAAGGGATAAAAATTAATGCATTGAAATTGATGACTTACCGCACATGTTGTATGTTTTAGTTGGGTATTTTGGACCGGTACTGGAGTTTGTTTAGCCTGTTTGGCACGATGGCAACGTACAAACTCTAGCTTTATTCCCGTTGTACCCAAACGTCACTCGGATTGAGTTAGTAGGCGTGAGAACCGGGTCCCGTCCATGTTTTCATCATCACACCGCCCATTCCCGATGGCCATTCCCATCTGCTACCGTCTGGGGATGATCGATTGTCACGTCCTGGTGCGCAATCCCCATGCTAACCGCTTCCCGATGCAGCCTTGAAAGCTGTGCTTTAACCCACCAGGCATGATTCATCGATGAGATTGAAATTGAATATCGATGTTCCTTGCTGTGACGTAGTACACGTGTTTGTATGGCGTAGTTGCAATGAACCGGTGTGTGATTGGTCGGATTCATGTGTGACGTCAGAATTAAAGTGTCATTGATCCAGTCGATACGATGCATCGTACAAAATCATAGGAATGCAGTGATGCTCCACCTACTATAGTTGCTTTACTCCTCCCACAAAATAGAATCTTTAAAAAACTACTAAATGCGATAATAAATAAATTACATAACAATAATTTCAAGTTTATGGTGAGTGATTCTAGTTAGGTGTTTTGTCCTGGTGGATTTTTGTTTGAAGGAAACCGGGAACTGACGACAGATTTGGGGCGGAGCATAGCTGCATTCATTTCATATTCCAAGTTGAATTTCAAAACACGGGTCTAGAAATTGAGCTGGCTTTCCTTGGAGTACGTTTGTTGGCTGAAATATGTATGGAATTTCATATTTTTAAGTGCTGGATTTTAATTAATAGTTGCCTTTTCACTTGTAGGTAATTAAAGCGAATAGTTTCGCAAAATTTAATAGGAGGTTTAATTATTTTTCGAGAATATTGGTTTCTCGAAATATAACACTACTTGGAACACTTGGAGCGTTGATAAATAACATAAACAATCATAATTTGATTATTATGAGTGCATCAATGAGCAATAAGAGGAAAGCACCATCCAGTGATAATAATCCCAATGCAGATTTCTGCGAATTTTTGACAGGTAAATTTATGAAAAGAGCATGTGCATATGTTGTCCTGATTGAAATTGACATTTTGTCATAAAATCAATACATATACTATGGAAAGGAATTCAGTGAAACTGCTCATCAATGTTTAATTTTACTTGAACTGCAGTCCGGAATTTTGTTAATTAAATAACTTTTGGATCAATTTAATTCTTGTCATATGATGTTGATATGAATCACAATTATTGCATGTCTAAACATATACCGTTTATCTGTATACATTTTTGAATTGCTGTTATAGATATTCATATATAACTAAATATATCTGTGTTTACTCTGATAATATATCTAAATAATTTTAAAGTATAAAATAATATGTACTTTCTAGAACATATGTGATGGCGCATTTATATTAAGTTCAATTTATAAAGCAATGATCTACTTATTTGGAATGTAAAGAAATAATTCATTTTATAACTAAGAAAAATAATAAACCTACTGAACTATTTTAAATAGACTTTGGCTAAGAAATAAAATGTTTTGAAACTTCTACTATATGTTACAAAACAGCAACCATGGGTCACAAGATGTCTTTATGGCATTTCAAAAAGTTCAAGCAAACTGCACCTTAATAACAGATAACCCTTTGTGTTTTTGGAAATTTTGTAGCTATAATTTATTTGTATTTTGATATAGTATTACAGTACCATAATTCCAGTTACTAGAACCCGCTAGAATTTATATCTTGAATTGATATGGTAGTTGTGAAAATTTTGCAATATTGAATTTGTGATTACAGTCGAAACCGTTTATAGTCAACTCGAAGGGACCATCAATTTATTGGTTGACTGTACTTCTGCATGCTTCTACTGCAAGAAACTTTGCATAAAAGTTGACTGTATCGGAATCCTTTATTTATCTTAATCCATTGAGAACTTTTAGCAACTGTCCATTCTGTTCAAATGTTTTGGCTGATTATGTTTAAACAAGGAGTTAGTTTAAACCAGTTTCTATGTTTATAAAGTATAGTTTATTTCCTGTAAGACTGACAAAGACACAAAGATTATGGGGAGGATTAAATGTGGAATTATTGACTATATCAGGTGCTGATACCCAATTTGCTTTCCCAAAATCTATTTCCTATATCAAAAGTTTTCTGAATAACATGAGATTAATCATTATAAATGAACTTTTTAAACACACAAAGTCATATTCTCCTGTTGGGATCACCAATCATGGTGACTGTATCCAGATGGTGACAGTAACCGAGGTGACACTAAACTGTTCCGGCTGTAGACTGTATTAACAATAATGGCAAAAACGAAATTTCACTGAAAATATCCATATTATATGTTCATTAAAATGTATTTGGCTTATTTCATTCGCATTCATTCCTGATTCAGAACTGGCAGATTTTGAAAAGAATGTAAGCAGAAATATGAACAAGTACAATGTGTACAGGAAAGCTGCAAGTACTCTTGCAGCGCACCCAACTCGTATCAAAAGTGGAGACGAGGCCAAAAAATTGGTACACCTTGTGCACCTTGTGCCCATGTGCAATGATTTGCATAAAATCGTCCCACTTATTTACTGTTTGCAAATATAACCCTACATTGTTTTCTGTTTTTTGAAAGAGTGGCATTGGGCAAAAAATTGGCGAGAAGATTGACGAATTCATTGCTACGGGAAAACTGAGAAAGTTAGAAAAAGTGCGTTCAAATGGGTTTCTTTTTAATAACAAGGATATTGACATGGAGGTTGTTTGCTTCTCCATCCTCTATATACTGGTTCTTAACAAAACTAGCTTGAAAAAAAATGTAAACCTGTATAACACTTTGAACTCAACCTAAAATACGTGATCAGTTATTGCCAACTTAAACACTCCTCTATTTTCATCTCACTGCTATTGATTAATTACAAGAACATGATGCATGAAATATAGTAATACTGTAGTGTCACTTGAGCTTAGATAAATGCAATCAGTGACGACTGTATGATAGATTTCGTGCTTATGTTGGGATTTTCCTATATCCTGGTGTTTGTTTCATAGTTTACAAAAGTTTGAAGTGATAATTCATCAATGTTGTAATAATATACAATTGATTTAATGGAAAACTTAGAATAAATGAAAATGAATTTGATTTTTTTTAGTTGCAAATTACCCACCAGTGATATTTAATATAGGTACTTATTGACGTCATTCAGCTGTTTCATATATCTAAAACCTTTGTGGAAACAATTTGAAATGCATTGCAATCGACCTCAATCACTGCCTTATCCAAAGGAATTTAATTTGATAAACCCTTCAGGATTAATTGACAGACTTCATTGTCACTGTGTTAAAAACAGAAAAAACTGAGACAGCTTTTTAATTTAAATTACATGAGTGCTTTTAATTTATAGGTGATAAAACCGGATTTCCCTTGTAATTTTTATCAAATTCAATTTTGCATTCAGGAATTTGCAAGGTTGCATATATAAAGTGTTATTAAGTTTAATGTTAAACGTTATCTATCAGATCCGGGGAGATGAAGATAATGTAGCTATTCAGCTTTTGACTCAAGTGTCTGGAATAGGGTATGTTGCAGAGTGTTTACTTTTGATATTAAATAGGAGATTAGCTTATATTCTTATTGTAATTAAGATTATCTTTGTTTTCTATGTAGACCTGTTTTGGCAAAGAAACTTGTCGATGAAGGAATAAAGACTATAGATGGTAAAACTTAATTGATATTTAGATTAGATTGTAAGTAAGTGAAATCAATTTTCTCAAATCCAGATCTACGCAAAAGTGATAGCAAATTAAACCATCATCAAAAGCTGGGGCTAAAGTATGAACAGATTAGGCCTATTTTGTTGATAGTTGTACCATTGTGTATAAAGTTAGAATTGTGGGTAAAATGTATATGTATATTCAGATACTTTGAAGATCTGCAGCTAAGGATTCCTCGGTCAGAAATGATAGAAATGAAGGAAATAATTGAAAAAGCTGTCAAAAGTATTGATGATAAATACGATGCGACATTCTGCGGCAGTTTCCGCAGAGGTTGTGTTCATGCTTATTTCTGTATTCGATGACATTGTTTTAAGTGCTTATTTTAAATCGACTGTTAATATGCTCGCATTAGGAGCAGTTTCAAGTGGAGACATAGATATTTTGCTTACCCATCCGACTCACAAATCAGATGGCAAAAAGAAGGTAAAATGATAAAAATGCTCAATCGAAATCATTGAAATAGTGAGGTGAACTGCATTGTTGGCCTCATTTTTGCTGCAGTGGTTTGGTCTGTGCATGGCTGTGCTTTGGTTTGTCTAGTGATATTACCAAATACAAGCTCTTCAAGGGTATTCACCTTGTTACTATGAAATGTGCCGTGGGCATTGCAGGATTTCTCCTTCCGTTAAATTGTGTCAGTGGGTTCCCATTAAATTGCATTTTTTTGCTAAGGATTTTGTATTTAATGACTTTTTTATGGCAGATGTTTTTTGTGGGCACACTTTACAACTTTTGACTGACGTAATACATGATAAAAGTGATTATCATTGAAGTTTTTAAAAAATATATAACTGCACGTGTTATTTATAGGCTTCATTAAAACATTGAAATTTCTGATAAATGCAAAATTGATCTTAGAGTATCTTAATTATGGAAATTATTGTTTCTAAATGTTAAATTTATGTTTGAAAATTATTTCTGTAGAATTTGGAACTTCCATGTTCTTATTTTTAAATTAATGGAAATTTTATACTCTGCAAAATAGTTTAATTAATAACGATTTAACTTATATTATCTGCTTTGCATGTAATTTGCTATTGTATTTAATATGCACGAGTTGATTATGTTATTTGTTTTTCCAATTCAGCCAGTATTGCTGAAAAAAGTTGTGGAAAAGCTTCAATCCATTGGTTTCGTGTCTGACGTATTGTCACTTGGTGACACAAAATTCATGGTGAAATTTTAATTTATAGTCGATGAAGTTTGTATAACTTCTCCACTTTTTCCACAATAATTGGTACATATATTTCTTGATAACAGGGAGTATGTTTTGTGCCAACAACAGATGAGAAAACCAAACCTATTCACCGCAGAATAGATGTCAGGTATTAGCTTGCTGGGGTTAATGGGGAATAAATACCATAAAGGTTAGGCCACAGAATAAATGTAATATTTACAGACTTGTTCCTCATGACCAATATTACTGTGGAATTTTATATTTCACTGGAAGTGACGTTTTCAACAAAACTATGCGCGGACACGCTCTCGATCAAGGTTTCAGTCTCAATGAATATTGTATTCGTCCTGTTGGGAGCACAGGTAATTCCAGTAGTATCATGATCTCTTATATCCATGGAGATTTTCTTATGTGTTGATGTATTTTAAAGGTGTTCTTGGTGAATCTCTTCCGGTAGAAAGTGAGGAAGACATATTTGCATACCTTGGTATGAAGTTCAAAACCCCCGAGGAAAGAAACATGTGAATTTGTGGCCAGTTTTATAATTTATACTTTATACTGCATTAAACTCTGTGAAAATGTAATTAAAATTAATGTAACTGAAACAGCATTTTTACACATTCATGATTGGCTAAATAATACTAAATACGTAAATAAAATTTTGTATCTTGTGTCATAGCATTGATAGTTTTCATTGTTCTGCCATTGGCTGGAAAAACGTTCAAAAAATGGCGTCCTTAGCGAGAAAACTTGCTTTCCGCCAATCAGATTGCGTAATTTGCCTCACTACAGCCTCCATCTTGGCAATGGGAGCTGCATAACTGAAATGGGTCAATTGTAGAGAAGTTTTACCAATCAGTGCTGTGCTTTAATTTGTTCAACTCAGTTTGAAGAGTATTGTTTATAAAACAAAAACTCTGATACTCCCCTTATAACAAACAGGCCCTTTGTAGCAAGATTGTTGAATAAGGCTTTTAGGATATGGGTAACCACCACTATTGGGAGTGTGGTCTTGGTGCCAAATGTTTCTCTCAAATCCTTGTGAAAGTCCCTAGCAACAAGACCACAAAGCAACAGCCAAACCCTGTAACTCACATTTGAATACATTTTAAAATAAATATGAGTTCCAGGGCTGGACTGTTAAACCAGTGGTGAGCACTTCCACTCTCAGAGGTGGTGGTGGTGCAAGTTATAAGTCCAACAAACTGCAATGTGGACAAACTATGATTCACAGACCATAAAGTGTAGTGGCAAATAACTAAGTTACCTAGCATAGTCTGAAATGTGTTTTATTATCATTGGGACAACTTTGAAGTGAATTATAAAGGAGTTTTTAGATACATTTGTGACGATTGTTTGATGAAAATGGATACTTGTAGAGCTGTCATTGTGATGTTTAATAATTATTGCATTGTAATTATTACGAGAAAGGTTTTATTGATGCTCTCCAGTATTGCTTGTTGTCTACAGTTCAGATGCATGTTGGCTAGTGTGTCTTATGCGGTCAGCGATATGATCACATTTGCTGTTGATTCCTGGTCCAGGTTGCCATCTGCATTCTTTAAAAACGAAATAAGCATCAGTTTGACAGTTGTACAGGGTTTGACATGTTATTATCACTTATTAGAAAAGATTGATCAACTATAAACTGATCTAACATCAAAGATAATGTTAGGAAATAGTGAAGCAGGATGCCCTAAATGAAATTACTTGCAAATATTATCCTGAACTATATTAATTTAAACTAGGGATTTAACACACAATTGGTCAGATTTTGTACTGGGTTTTTGTTACCCTGGCAATTAATACAAGCTGATACTGCGTTTGAGTTAAAGGTTTTGTTGCTGTTATTGCTGCGTGATACGTATAGGGCCACACTGTAGATTCTGCAACTGCAGTTACACTCCAATCTGCAGAACCACCCTGAAATGTAGATTTTTTGTGTTAGTGCACTGTTATTGAAAAAGGATGGTAGAAATACCAGAAATATTTTATTTTACCTGTATATCAAACTCTATTATTGCACCATCATAATTTCCTGCACCAAAATTGTTGTCTGAGTCTGTGACTGTTATTGGGTTGCCATATCCTTGGTTTGTTATATCTACCCCTGGAGTCAAAGTCTGATAATATATCATAATAATGAAACTATTATTACAACATAATAGATACATGAACAATGTTCTTACCTGAGGGACACCAACAAAATTGTATGTTCCAGAAGAGAAAGTTGGAGGCTGAGTATTTTCTGCTAATAGGTTAACGTAGATATTAGCTGGCATAACCATCTGCAAATGTAATGTCATTACGAGTGAATACAGATTGTGGCTAATATTACATATACTAGTACTATACAGTCCCTTATTGTTTTTTTTAAACATACCCCATCTTCAGCATAACAAGTAAACACATCTGCGATTGTTTGATCTTCTATTGTTGTTTCCTAAAAATTACAATCACTGTTAATGACACATTAATTTGTGTTACTTTATTAAAATGTGAAGATTCTAAGTTAGTTATGGTGTTATACCTTGTCAACATGGCTGCTGTATGATGTCTTAGAAAACAAGTTTATGTTTAGGGTGCCATCACCATTGTCATGTGTTTGAAAATCATTGTATGGAGCCAGAGTTCCAGATGAGTTCAAAGCAACCGAGACGGTCGTTAGTGCCTTAAATGCACATGGACTTGTTCCTAACAATATCCACAAATGATCCATAAGTATAATGATTATGTATGTTATAAAGTTTAGGTGAGTTTACACTTACCTACACCAGATGCCTCAGGAACACTGAAACAAAAAATATCTGTTCCTGAAATGAATGAATTTGCTGATATTGATTGATAGGAACAGTGTGCGCTAACTGAAAAAGTTAATAAAATTAAAGTGGACCATATTAAATATATTATTTATTTAAAAGCGTTTTTTAAGCAACTGTGAGGATTTTATTATAGAAAGCTCTTCGTATCTTACCTTGCGGCACAAAAGTTGAAACAGCAACTTGGCAAAGCAACAACTTCCAGAATGAAATCATTCTTAATTGTTAGGTATTGTGTACAACAGTGCTGCACTCAATTTTACAAGCAACATACAATTATTAGAGGGAATGTAGGTATATATGTTTTCTTATCAATGTGATCAAACACGATTCTAATTTTTATCAACAGTTAGGAGCATCTATTAGCCAATGAATTCTTTCTTTACAAAGGAATTGGATGTATAGCAACAGGAAAGATAATTCTCTCGTCCCAGTTCAAGGAGATAATGTTGTATTCAAGTGTTAAATATTTGGGAAACCACGCAATCAAATTTTCAATAGCTTATACTTTCAAGAAGTTGTACAGTTGCTGGGGAAATTTTGAACTGCTAATCTAATAGTGTTGTGAGATTAAATAATACCTGGTAGGCTTAGCCATGGTTCACATACCACTCAGAGAAACTGTCTGGAAAACTCCGGGAAAATGGTGATCACAATTGTAATCACATTTTTGTATGACCCTTGTAAGATGATGTAATTAACTAAATGAAATGATGTCAATATCCATACAAATGTTATCTTTAATAACCTGTGTTTTTATTGCACTTGTGGAAATCTAGTACCTATACTAATTACAATATTCTGTTCATTTATTGAGATTGAATAACTAACCATCAGATAAATTTTACAGTGTGAACAGCAATACATTCATTCCATCAGCTATAAACACCATCATGCATCCACTCTTGTAATAAACACTTAGAAGAAACATTGTCCTACGGACTAATTTAAATTTTTCTGTGTATTATTTTATTTATGACTTTTTCCCAAACGGTTTCAAACGGTCTTCACATATTTTAACTATACTATTTATGCAGTGATTTGGAAGACTGCTATTACATCTGCATTCGCTGTTTTATCTTGGTTATCAGTTTGGGTGGCCTGTATGAGAAAGAAATATTATAAATCTTAATGTTACAGTTTTTTCATAAACATTCATAAAGTTATCTGTCATTACCGAAATTAAGAATGAAACTGAAGTAACATCATAAGGCCATGAACCACTGCTGGAAAAGTATAAGCTACCGGTGTTTGCGTCTATCGTAAAGTAGTTTTTCACTATGTCACAGTACACAGATGCACCTAAATATTACCACAGAATAATCAGTATGAGTAGTAACTACATATATTTTGCAAATTTATAAAAGACTTGCCACAATCAGTATTTATGGAGTAGATTAATGGCTGGTTGATCCCTGTATCTTGATCATAGGCGTAAATTTCAGGTGTTGTTGCAAGTTCATGTGTACCGATGGTTGATACCTGACAGATAATGTTATATTGATTCTATTAAACCTGTACTTATAAAGATTTAAGTAGGTATTACATAATAAAGATGTTACCATAGTACTGCTCACTGTGGTAGAATAATAACTGGAGTTAAATGTTGGAGCCAAGTTGTCGTAATCCGCCAGCTTTATGATAACGTTTGTCGTTGATATCTGGACCTGATTTCCATCTGCATTCTTTAAAATGCAATTAATATTAAAAATTAAATTGGTAGAATACAGTGTGAGATAATTACTTTGAATTTAGGAAATAAAAATTTCATAAGGTCATTCCATTTTATATAGGAAATATTAATAATCACATTGTTACAATCATGTAGTATTTCTAATAATGATTTAGATTTTGGTTGTAAATATTAATGTTGACTGCGGGTTAGCACACTTGCTTGTGAGATAAGGAATAAATTATAGGATGGGGCCCCCAGGTTAAGACACAACTGTGTAGAAGACCCGTTAGCTACAGGATTAATTAATATAAATATTAATGTTATACCTTAGCAATCAATACAAACTCGTGCACTGGTTTAGCTGAATAATCTAAATATTTGTTGGCAGTTATTGCTGCGCGATATGTATACGGCCAATCGTTGGACACCGGTACTGATGTAATGGTCCAATCTTCAGAACCACCCTGAAATAGTAATATATTTAGTGGTTTCAGCTAGGAAATAACTAATACTTTCATTGAATATAACAGCATAAGCTATGTATTTATTTACCTGCACTTCAAACTCTATTACAGCAGCATCATAATTTATTTCACCAAAACCATTGTCTGTATCCGTCGCTGTGATTGGGTTTCCATATCCTAAGGTTGTTATATCTATTCCTGTAGGCAAATTCTAGAAGATTGTCATTATTATCAAGAGTTATTATTAACAGTCATAATCAGCATCAAATGTAGAACAATATTGTAATTTATGTGACAGCATATAAAGTGACATTCCAAATTGTCTTACATTGCATGTTCATATCATGAAAGCTGTTTACTGTTATATAATGTAAAACTGTCTTGAATTGACATTTAATTAATATCATTATGTGGCTTTTCTCACCTCAGGAACATTAATGTAACTGTATGCTCCAGACATATCTGTGAAAGTTGGCTTTTGGGTATTTTCTGCTATTATTGTAACAAACAGACTTGTATTTAAAATGTCCTGTAAATTAATTTGCCATTAGATATACTTGTACTTTTCTGGAAGTTGTTTATTGTTTATCACATACCCCATCTGAAGAATAACAAGTTAATCTATCACCTATTGTTGAATCTGGAGCTGTTTCCTGAAAATTGAAGTTCTTATTATTAGATCATCGTGTTCAGGCTTATTATTTCATTGTTAGCACACTAAAGCCGTTTTACCCCGTCAACAAAATCGCTGTATGATGTTTTTGCAAACAAACTAATGGTCAAGCTGCCATCACCATTGTCTTGTGTTTGCAAATCATTGTATGGAGACAATGGTCCAGATGGGTTTATAGTAACTGAATCGGCCCCTAGTGCCTTAAAAGTACATATTGATGTTCCTAAAATTTTTGGGGGAAATGTATTTGTTCATGCTAATATATTAGCATATTTTATAATATTTAAATATGTATTGTAACTGCATTTTACCAACAGCTGATGCTTCAGGAACATTAAGGCAAAAAATATCGGTTCCTGATACAAATATATCCGATGATAATGCCTGATATTGACAGAACGTGTTAACTGAAACAAGTTAAAATGATAAAGTTAATTAACAATAAAGTATGAAGTTCCCCAACAATAGCATTCATTAAGGAACATTCTTACCT
Source organism: Glomeris marginata (assembly GCA_034696005.1). Lineage (NCBI taxonomy): Eukaryota > Metazoa > Arthropoda > Diplopoda > Glomerida > Glomeridae > Glomeris > Glomeris marginata. The sequence continues at coordinate 19,283 of JAQFZQ010000088.1, read as the reverse complement.
TTTGGAATTGAGATTGCAATCATGCAAAACAAGAGCTTCCAAGATGAAGTCATTCTCACAGGTTGAAGTGTTGAATATTTTGTGCAATGTCAAGTGTGCTTTGCTCTAATTTTTCAAACTATCCTGTAAAAATAATTGCTGTATTATATAGGATAGATTTGTATTATCAGACTGATAAATATGAATGTGATTCATTGCAATATGTAAGATTCCAGGAAGCAAATTAGTTTTATTCAGAAAACAATGAGAGCATTGCGGAAAGATGAGATTATTGTGATATTAGTTCATAAAATTCAAGGAAATATTAGTGATGTGAAGCTGATAACGGTATTTTTGTCAATACTGTTGTGGGAAACTAAAAATAATTGTACTGTCAGGTAGAATTTTGTTACAGTAAAAACAGAATCTTGCGAGAAAAAATCCCTATAGCCCTATATTTAATTTTGTCTCAATAACAACTTAATTATATTTTACATAAAATTAAATACTATCGAAGGTACATATAATTATCAACTATTTGACAGATGTAAATAAAGTTGTCTGTTACTTGTCATGGAATGATTTGATTTCCTGGAAAAGTCATGAAAGTTTGAATTATTGTTCATGGAAAAATATGAGTTTTTCATGTTCAAGAATTCATTGAAATGAACATTTGGTAAAGCTCATTAGTGTATTAAGACTTGGAAGAAGTAGAGTCATGGGGTTTTGTGTCTAATTATCCTAGAAATCCTGGTTTACACGGAGGTTACACTTTAATGCAATTAAAAATGGTTTCCTGTGTACCACATTGAGAGCGGATTAACGAAATCATAATCAAAGAGTCAAATGTGATGTATGTTTAGGTGAGGCTAGGCGGACGAGGCGCGTAACCTGTCTAGGTCGAGAGTAGTCTGTGTACATGATGTTCCTCATGATGTTCGTTAAATTGGCACTGTAGAAGGTCAGAAAACGTAATAAACACCAATAAATTAGACCTAATAGATCGAAAAACGCTCTTTTATTTGAGCTATAGTTTGTTTCTGTGCGTTCCACAGAAACTTTGCAAAAGCATTCGCAAATATAAGCATTTTTGTAATTTCAGCAGCAGTACACCAAAGAGCTATATACTGTATACAGTAAACAGTATACTGTATAGCTCATTGAGTACACTTTGGGTCATAAACTTTCTAGACTACCTACATAATCTAAATCTCTATGCATGTGAATTTTCTATGTTATTCCGCACAGCACTGTGTCGCCGGATTTTTGACATCTTTAATAGTTTTTGAGTTATGATTGAAAAATCATTTATGCTTTGACAATTTGTGAAACGCATTTTTACTCTTATATTTAGACAACCAGACTTAGTTGACCACTTTTTTATTGAACCGAAAAATCCCATAGGTTTTACATAGAGGTGACCTTCTTTAATCTTATCACCTGCGATACCTTGAAGAGTTACCACATTTTATAATATGCTGCTATATCTTTATACCTTATAAGTTGACCACTGTAAAAGAAATGAGAATATAAAATTGCTCCCTTGACAATTCCCTGCCCTTTAAATTGACACCATGACAAGAGAAAGAAAATGGGCTAGTATTGTACGTAACCTATAAAAACCTATAATCACCGTACAATAGCATATAAAAACCTATATTTATGTTTTAAAGACCTATAATTTAGACTATATTTTATTGAGCAGCTGCTTAGAGGCCTGCTTTTGTTAAGCATGCAAATGTTATATTGTGCGCAGCAATACATATTTTAACTACTATTTATGCAGGGATTTGGAAGACTGCTATTACATATGCATTCGCTGTTTTATCTTGGTTATCAGTTTGGGTGGCCTATATGAGAAGTAAATATTATAAATATTAGAATTATGTTACATCTTTTCCATAAACATTCATAAAGTTATCTGTCATACCAAAATTAAGAATGAAACTGAAGTAACATCATAATAAGGCCATGAACCACTGCTGGTAAAGGATAAGCTACCGGTGTTTGCGTCTATCGTAAAGTAGTTTTTCACTATGTCACAGTACACAGATGCACCTAAATATTCCCATACATAATAATCAGTATGAGTAACTACATATTTTGCAAATTTATAAAAGACTTGCCACAATCAGTATTTATGGAGTAGATTAATGACTGGTTGATCCCTGTATCTTGATCATAGGCGTAAATTTCAGGTGTTGTTGCAAGTTCATGTGTACCGATGATTGATATCTGGCAGATATATTGTTATATTGATAATATTAAACTTATACTTATAAAGATTTAAGTGTTACATAATGAAGATGTTACCATAGTACTGCTCACTGTGGTAGAATAATAACTGGAGTTAAATTTTGGAGCCAAGTTGTCGTAATCCCCCACCCTTACGGTAACGTTTGTCGTTGATATCTGGACCTGATTTCCATCTGCATTCTTTAAAATGCAAGTAATATTAAAAATGAAATTGTTAGAATGCAATGTGATATAGCTATTTTGAATTTAGGAAATAAAAATTTCATGTCATTTAATTTTAGGAATATTGATGATCACATACTAATAACAATCATGTATTATACCTAATATTGATTCACATTTTTGTTAGAATTATTAACGATACCTTAGCAATTAATACAAACTCGTGCACTGGTTTAGCTGGATAATCTAATGATTTATTGGCAGCTATTGCTGCGCGATACGTATACGGCCGATCGGTGGACACCAGTACTGATGCTACAGTCCAATCTTCAGAACCACCCTGAAATAGCAATACTGTATGAAGTGGAATCGGGAACTAATTAATACAAACATGATTGAGTTTAACAGTAGACATGTTTATTTACCTGTACTTCAAATACTATTATGGCAGCATCATAATTTTCTTCGCCAAAATTATAGTCTGTGTCTGTCGCTATGATTGGATTCCCATACCCTAGTATTGTTATATCTACCCCTGTGGGCAAAACCTAGAAGATTGTTGTTATAACAGTAGAACCTGTCTAAAGTGATACTGTCTAAAGTGACTTGGAACTGTCAATTAATATGCACCTCAGGAACATCGATGTAATTGTATGTTCCAGACGTTTCTGTGAAAGTTGGTTTTTGGGTATTTTCTGCTATTATTGTAACAAACAGATTTGTATTTAAAATGTCCTGTAAATTAATTTGCCATTAGATATACTTGTACTTTTCTGTAAGTTGTTTATTGTTTATCACATACCCCATCTGAAGAATAACAAGTTAATCTATCATCTATGGTTGAATCGGGAGTTGTTTCCTGAAAATTGAACTTCTTATTATTAGATCATCGTGTTCAGGCTTATTGTTTGATTGTTAGCACACTAAAGTCGTTTTACCCCATCAACATAATTGCTGTATGATGTTTTTGCAAACAAGTTGATATTCAAGCTGCCATCACCATTGTCTTGTGATTGCAAATCATTGTATGGAGACAATGGTCCAGATGGGTTTATAGTAACTGAATCGGCCCCTAGTGCCTTAAAAGTACATATTGATGTTCCTAAAAATTTTTGGGGAAATGTATTTGTTCCCATGCTAAAATATATTAGCATATTTTATGATATTTAAATACTGTAACTGCATTTTACCAACAGCTGATGCTTCAGGAACATCAAAGCAATAAACATATGTCCCTGAGACAAATGTATTCGATGATAATGCCTGATATTGACAAACCGTGCTAACTGAAACAAGTTCAAATGATAAAGTTAATCAACAATAAAGTATGAAATATTTCCCAAACAATAACATTTATCAATGAACATAATTACCTTTTGGAATTGATTTTGCAATTGCAACCATGCAACACAAGAGCTTCCAATATGTAATCATTCTCACTGGTTGACTTGTAAAGTTTGATCTAGCTGCACTAATTTTTTAAACTGCTCTTTAAAAATTGATTGCTGAATTTTATAGGATAGTTTTTCTTCAAGATTATCAGGCTGATAATTGCGAGTATATGATTTCATTGCAATTGTAAGATACCAGGAAACAAATTAGTGTCATTCTGAAGAAAGAAGAGATTATTGTGGTAGTATTAGTTCATAAAGTTCAAGGAAATATTTTTCATATGTTTATCAGGTACTATATACTATCCTTGCAAATCCAAATGGGGGGCGTGGCCTTTTCTCCAAACTTCTGTAGCAAATAACTTTTTTTTACTAATTTTCACTGTGATTCCGTGGCAACACTTCATTTTTTCATTTATTCATTGTTTTAATTTGTGCATGTCAATTTTCAGGGTCCCTTACAAATCCGTGTCAGTTCTCCTTTACTTTTGTTTTAAGGAAGCGTAATTGTATATTACATAAAATTAAAAACTGTGGAATTGGTATTACAAGGTGTATACTGATCTGATATTCCTTATAAAGTCATTGTTATTTAAAACGGTAATGAAATTCATGTTAAAGCCATGTTTTTTTGCCATGGTAATGATATATTTAAGCAAATGAAATTAAATTTATACGAAAGTTATAAAGTTAAACCTGTGTATGGTGGAATCTCATGGGACCAGAAAGTTTTTCCACCATACTAATAGCAGACAGATTTGTTAAAAACATTTATCATGCAGTCTATGGTCCGAATAGAAGTCAAATTTTCCACCATATACATGTGTCACTGTAATTAAATACATACATTACATATGTACCTATAGAATATTACATCATTGATCAAAATACATATACTGTACTATATAGTACAGTATATATAATCTTGACTCTTTTGAATCTTGAATCTTGACTGTGATTTGTAATTTATTATATATTATGCGTTGTATATATGATTATTAGCATATGATAATAGCAAACTCTTTAATTGATGCGCGCGACAGACAGTGTTTCTTGTAATAATAACTAATAACTTGTCTATAAAAAAATACGTTGTTTTTATGGTCGTTTTGCTTTCGAAATTCCCACGTTTGGAGACCGCTATTGATGGATACCCGCCATCTCGTGGTCGATTAACGTACCACTGAAAACTATTCTGTACAGTGTGTCGACTTGAGAATGGCAGCATGTACGATCGGCAGTTTGGTTGGAACTTTAATATTTTTTTGCGCCGTTGTCAATGGTCAATCCGGTCAGTCTTTCTGGGATGAATTAAACAACATAGCCGACAATGCAAAACGTTATTTACACGGATTTGCCGAAGGAGCCGATTATTTATTATCCACTGTCAAAGCTGCTCAACAATTTTTAGATGACGCAATTGATGAGGACTGTGAATATTCCTGTCCCAGAGGTAATCAATAATTTTGTAAATGTGTTTATTTTTTTTTTTACACGTATCTAATATTTTTAAAATTAATTTCTAGGTTTAAAGAAGAGGAAAAATGCGAATTATGTAGCAATTCCTAATGGCTGTGGTACAGCTGGATATGAAGTGAGTCGCAATTTAGTGCTTCATTTATTTTGGACATGGTGGCATGAAATGTGACACCTGATCTGCAAAGATTCCGAATTCTCAACCTTGTACGGAGTCCGATTGACATGCTTTTTTGGCTTCAGAGCAGGATGCTAAATGGAGGGCTGCCGAATATTTTTTTCTTCAGTTCAGTGACAAAACACTTGCTCTTAAAACACCAGTTATTGGCCAGTTCTGCAATGAAAAGTTTTAGTTTTTACATTCAAAACAACTAACTTTTTATTCTTCAAATTAATCGCAGTATACACTTTGTTCCATTCTAAACTGTGAAAACTAATTTATTTTAAACGACCAACTTGACCTTTAGATCTCCAGGATTCTTATATAAAAGACTATGAACCCTGTACCCAAAAACAGTGATTGCAAAACTTGACTTCTCTAAAAACAAGGTTTGCAATTGCTTATTTATCACAATCATGAGGGTCCCAATCAATAAACACCACCTATATTATAACCCCCCAGCCACTTGCCCTGTTGCCCATAGTGAGCCATTTTATAAGGGGAATTATACTAGGCTAGTTTGGTCACAACTCTCATAATCAATAGTTCGTCACACATAATCCATCACTTTCAGGTTGACACGTGGACAGTAACGCTTGAAACAGCTGAACATGGATGCATTTTGTCACGTGTAAATCAAGTGATGTGCAGAAATTGGAAAAACACTAAACTTTATAAAAAAAAAACCGTGACTAAAGATGATAGTCTAGCCCCTTTTTCAAAGAAAAATTTGTTACCAGCACCGATTTTGGATGTATTTTTCAATTTTTTTTTTAGAAATTAATTTTGGTGGAATATTTGAAAACAAATTATCATTGGGTTGCCTATATACCCCTCTACAACTGTATATTTTTATTTTTCACATCATGCAATTTGTATTTTTTATACCAGCATTTTTTCCTATATTCGCATGTATGCTGCAATGAAGCCGTTTTTAAGGGAGTGGTTCCATGTGGGAACTAAACGAGGTCCTACACTTTATTAATATAAAGATCCTGGTGTTTGTTACAATGTCCAACCCCTGTCCTTGTGGGAGGAGCTAAAAGTCAAGCTTGTGCAGAAGTTTTTGCAAATTTTATTTGTGTAATAAACTTATTTATACTGACTTTTTATTGGGTTAGCCATTAGATTTTAAACAGAATGTATATACTATATATTGTTGACAATGACATAGTATGTATCATATGTGATCAAAAATATATAGCATTATTTGTTGGTGTGATATTGCTCATTATTTTCTTATTTTGTCACTGCAGATAACTGAAGAGCAACTTCCTGTTGCTGCACTGTCCGAGTGCTGCAACGTTCACGATGTCTGTTATGGCACGTGTAACAAGGACAAAGAAGAATGTGATAAAGAATTCAAGAAATGCCTGTATAGTATTTGTGACAAGACTAAACCACGCAAGGTGGACCAAGATTATTTGAGAAGTGAGCACAATGTACAATTCTAAACGTCTTTGCATTTCTTAACAAAGGGTTTGTTGACCATTCCTTGTGGTCCACAAAACCCTTTGTTAAGATCTCTGATGAAAATGCAACTGACAACAACAGCAATAGACAGTTCGCATACTGAGCAATAATGTACTCGTGGCACCCCAGCCATGTAACCTGTCAACCTGAGTTGATAGTGGTGTTGAAAGCACACCACGTCCTGTTGCCAACGGGTCCTATGCACAAGCATAGTGTCTTAACCCGGGGGCCCCATCCTAACCTATTCCTTAATCTCGCAAGCAAGCATGCTAACCCGCAGTCCATGGACCCATATGGGTCGCAAAGCAAGCATTTTTAATGCAAAATTTTTCAGGGCCCACAGCGAATCCCTATGAAGATATTCTAGTTAATTAGAAGATGGGGGAAACCGGAGAAAACCCATCGCAAACTGGCAGGATAAGAAGCACACCACATACCACCAGCCACAGTCGAATTTTTGTGGTGGTCTAGCTGTGGTGTCAATTTCCAATAGGGGAATCAATACATGCAGGGACACCAAACTGAACGCTATTACATGTGTTAATGACGTTTAGTTATAGTCAAGCCTTGTTATCAGAACCCCATTTAGCCATCATGCCCTGACTTGATGGCATTTCTGTATTTAATTTAGATTGTAAAGCATCTGCCAAGATATTATACACTGGGACAGTAGCATTGGGCTGCAGACCTTACAAGGATGCTCAAGCGAGTGCTTGCCTGTGCGTAACTCCACCCAACAAACCTCATCACGTGGAACTTTGACAAGAATACATCCTCTAGTTCTGTGCTATTATTGCATACTGTCTGAAGGAACAAATGTGATGCTAATGAAGAAATAATACTACATCATGAAGAAATGAGTGAACTTTTCCTGCAAGGTGTGATGCAAGTGTTAAGACTGTATGGTGACATGTTACTTGCTGATGTAGTCATCTGTATTGCCGAATTGTATTTATTATTTTATCAGAAGACTGTAAAGTTTATGCTGAAATTACAGTGTTTTATATTCGTTTTCATTTGTCATGATTCCATTATGGATTAAATCAAATTAAATCTATTCACTTCAAGTGCATGGTGAGGTTACTTTGGAAAATTAGTTTATCTAATTGCCTAACTGAACCCAATGTAAAGTTACTTTGGTTTCATGTGGGCCAATTTAAATCTGATGTGGAGTACTACTGGTATATGCAGGGTGAGGCATAAGTCTATAATATTTCTGTTATGTACAGGTACGGCTACTTTCCCATTGAATACCTTTTGCCCAATTATGCATATGAATACACTGAATAAAATGGTTCAGTTGTTTTTCCAGAGGGTATATGCATGCTTCTCATAAATATACCTTGAACGTGCCAACACCTATATAGGTGTCAAGGGGTTGTAGTAGGAGCATATGTATGTATGCTCTTTCAATTAAGGCAACTTTTTACCTTTCTGCAAGGCTATTTTTCCCATACTTATATTTCACTGGGGATGAAAGCGCTTTTGGACTATGTTTGGACTGAGAGATTGCATGTGCTGATTATTACAAGGCTCTCTGATGCATTCGATAATTTAAATTAGTATATATGCTAGCCTGCTAGGTCGAAACACATTATGGGACTGTTTGTTGCTTCAGTGAGGAATATGTGCCAACAACTGCAAAACGAGTTTATAAATTATATTCCAATTAGAATGTTGTCATTATTTCCAATTGATGACAATCTGTATGGATTGACAGAAGAAGAAAAACAAGTAATTAATACTACTTGGCATTTCGTTCAAATGGCATTTTTGAAACTTATGGGAAGTTATAATGTGTCATAATATACAGCTGAGAAATACTGTACATCAATTTGCTCAAAACGAATTGGATCCTTATGCAAATGAAATTGATAAGATGAATACATTCTCTGGAATGCGGGTAATTAATTAAATAGTAGGCAATTACATTAAGTTAGTCACTTATAATTAACTAAAGTATTCCTAGTTACTAACTACTTGTGTAAATACTTTTTATGTCACATTTATTGCTAGGAGTTTTGGAAGAAATTGGGTGGACTTGGATTACTGGGAATAACAGTATCCAGTTGAGTTTAGGCTAAATAATGTTATGATGTATAAAATGTGGCCAGGAATTTACATTTCCTGTTGTTATATGCAGGTAAATATGGAGGCACTGGTGGTACATATTTGGATAATGTTATCATAGGTGAAGAACTTGCGAGAGCATCTCCATCTGTGTCCGTCAGTTACTGTGCACATACTATTCTTTGTGTCAACCAAATACAAAGGCATGGTAATGAGAGTCAAAAGGAGAAATATCTGCCAAAGGTGATTTAAGAGTGTGTTTCATAAATAATAATTAAATGTAAGACTAAATTTCATCATTCTTTCAGTTGATTAGTGGGGAACACATTGGGGCTCTCGCAATGAGTGAAGCCAGTGCAGGGTCTGATGTAGTTTCCATGAAGCTCAGAGCAGAGAAGAAAGGTCATTTTATAGGTTACTGTATTTTATTAAGTGCACAGCAAATATACTAACTTTTCAATAACTAATAACATATAAGGGAATTACTATGTATTGAATGGAAGCAAATTCTGGATAACTAATGGTCCCGATGCTGATGTTTTGGTAGTTTATGCTAAGACTAAACCAGACATTGAAAAACCTCAGCATTCAATTAGTACCTTCATAATTGAAAAGGTATTGCATTCGGCTATGTTTGGCAATGGTTTATTGTTTGTCTGATAAGTAAAATACTACAGGGGATGCCAGGATTTAGAGCTGGTGAGAAATTAGATAAACTTGGAATGAGAGGTTCAAACACAAGCGAATTAATATTTGAGGACTGTAAAGTACCAGGTATGATATTTGGGTTAATGGATTGTTTTGGTATATAATTTGCAAGATCAAGAAGCTTGTTTACACATTAGCTGAGAATTTACTTGGAGGGGAAAATAAAGGTGTTTACGTGCTAATGTCTGGATTGGATCTGGAAAGAGTTGTCTTCACAGGCATTACAGTTGGGTAATTAACTACTATCCATTTACATGAAAAGCAGTTGTATTAAATGCCATCTGAATATGACCATTTGATGAAAAAGTTACAAGTTGAAACGATTCTATGATTTCTATTTAGAACATAGTTGGCTTGCATATTTAAAGTTTTAATTAGAGATGAAGTTGTAGAACTTCAGTGGGTTTTGATGTGTTTCAGGATCATGCAATCATGCTGTGATCACGCATTTGACTATGTTCATGTACGTAAAGCTTTTGGACAAAAGATTGGGGAGTTTCAAGTATGATTCTGTTATAATGTACCCCTCTATAGTTGTGTATGTATAATACAAAATGAATTTGTTTTTCATGCAGCTGCTACAAACTAAAATGGCAAGCATGTATTCTAAATTAGTGACAAGCAGGTCTTTACTCTATAATGTTGTAAGAGCTTGTGATAAAGGACTTGTCAATAGCAAGGTACATCTAGTTTAGTTTACAGTAGTGGGCACCAGTGTTGAGGGTCGATGAGTCACGGTTAGATGCAGATGTACCTTCTAAACAGGGTACCGCCTGTTTAGGGTACCACATAATTGCTACAGGTTCCTTCAGCCGAACTGACCTTGGTCGAACTGACCAAGAATCCATACATTTTTATATCCATTTGAACTTTTGAAATAAGATTTTTATTATTGTTGTCAAGCACATAGCTGCATATGTATTGCCGTGAGAAATAACCAATATAACCTAAAGTACATTGATTTTACTCCTGCAACAGAACATAAACCATATTGTTGTAAATAACGGCAATTAAATATGTAATAACATGATGGATGCTTGATTTCTGTAGAATACACAATGCAAAATGATTCTTTCAACTATTGAAATTGATGTTTATTGCATTGATCAAGTTTTAATCTGTAATTGTCCAATGTAATACTATGTGTAAATCTCTAAAATTCGTAAATTGACAATACCAGATTGTTAAAACATATTTCCCGGGATAAAACGTGTACAGATTTGTAGTTTGTAAATCAAAAATATCGAACAAAGAGGGAGAAAATCAAAATGGCCGCCATTGATTTGGAGCTTGTCGGAGCCGAATTGCAGTTATCTTCAAAACAGTGACACGAATGTCCATATCCAGATTCGCTAGTTCTGGCCACACATGGTTTTTCATCAGTGAAGTTCATAGCACAAGCTCTGACTACTCTTTCCTCAGGGACAACTGGGAAAATAAAAACCAAAAAAAATCACAGTTGGCACTATTTTATTAAAACCTTTTATTGTATTGCTGTGAACTTATCACATGCAGCTTTCCAATAACTTTCAAATATGTGTTTATGCATGTATTTTTACTGAATGTGCTAAATTAATGAAATATTATCACATTGAGGATAACTTAAGACAAGTTTTTGTTGCTTTTATATTAATAGATTGTTTGCAGAACCGGTACATTTACCTAGTTTGCATTTAGGATTTTAATTAGGTTTTCTATTTATAGCTCATTTAATAAATTAAACACAAAAACACTAAATTATATATATACAGATTTTTAACATTACATTGAAACAGTTTTGTAATAATGTTAGCTGTGATAAATATTTTTAAATATTGATGGCTAAAAAATCGATGCTATTCAGAGTTTAATTAGGGCACACCTCCGTTAATGGTGATTGTAAAGTACTGAACAGATTTTCTGCATGCTGTCCACTCTGGTCCTCTTACTTCGGAGCAATTTTGCTTGTATTGCGAGTCCACAAATGTGTGCATACAAGATTTGTCATAATGTGAATTGCACACATAACACTCGATCGAAAAACCTGTAATAAAATTAACAATAAACACACTATAGCTATATTTGCAATATATTACAGCAATAAATGCTGCATATAATTTAGCATACGAGTTGTCCTTCAAGGCAGTATACCTAAATATCCTTATTGTAATAACTAAATTGAAATATAGGCTCAATTCATTGCTAATAGTGGATTATTAGGAAATATTATAGCATATACCAAGAGCATATACTTGGAACCGTTCAAATCATGGCCAATAGTTTAAAAATATGACTAATTAGACATTTTTATGATTGGTACCAATGTTTACAGGTATAATGTTAAATTAAGTTTATTGGTAGGAAATTGCTGTTTTCAAAGTACATATGAAAGATTGTTAATTAATAATTGTATTATTTTTTTCTTTTTTCATTTGGAACTTTTAAAACAACCGGAAAATTCAGATAATTTTTATTACAGATAAAGTTAATACGGTGGGAAATTTATATGAATTAATTGGGGAAAACCAACAATATGCATTGGATTTTCTTTATGTAATGGTACGAACGTCCATCCCTATTTCAAGGAAATGAAGTCTTTGTTTTTTGAGATGTTCACCTTGACAAGTTGCAGATAATTTAATGCATTAAAATAATAGGATTTAATTACAAAAAATATGCAGTATTTAAGACCACATAGGAACTACACATATCTGAGATAAAGTGAAATATTTATAATATTTGTAGTAATATCTGTGTAACCAAATTGTAACGAATTTTGCTGTTGCCTGAACAATACAGGTGTTAATTATATTAAAGGCATTACTATAGTGTTTTTGCAGAAGCAGATCCCTTGCATCACATGGGCATTTGTTGCCAAATGAAATTTCCAAACTGGTAGTTAATTAGTTCATAAGGTAATAAATACCCAATCTAGCGGGTAGATTTATGTGTGATGAAAGAAAGCATTCAATGAATCCAGACAAAACCAGATGAATGTTGCATCAGTTGCGGTTTTTACTGCAAAACGTGATCCAACAGCACTAATGCTGTTTTTCAGCACTAGCTTGATGGCCATGGTTGCATGGATCCTTGGCAGACAATTACATCCGGAGTTGTAGCAAATTTGCAGCATTTCAAAGATCAATTTTCCACTTCCTTTTTGATACATTACATATAGGAACGTATTGCTGCATGGCATATAGAGCAAAGTGACACTAGGGCGTTAACCTTTAGGATACATGTTGATAAACATTTTGGGGACACATACTTTTTTCTTGCAGTTCCAGATAACATTTTTTTAATTCTTTGTCTAAAGCATTGCTTTGAATTTCAATTGTAACCCATAGTTCAGTTTCATTGTAGGCCAATCCCAGTGTTTTCTAACATTTCTTATGAAGCTTGCCATAAGGTTTCTATAAACGAATATTATTCTACATATAACTTCTTTGTTGGACACTTGCCTGTAATTTACTTTGCATTTTTCCAATGATTGCATTGTATTACACTCGATTACTTTGCAGCATTCTTATTTGTGCAAACTTAGATGTATAAATTCTATGTCTTAGATGTTTTGTTCACCTAATAATCTAATAATGTATCACACTATGATTTAAGTTTGGTGTCTTACCTTTTTATGCACATTGCATAACTTTGCATGGCAAAACCAGTTTGTTAATTCAATGCAAGTCATTTCTCATCTTTTCACAGTATTAATGCAGCTAGATAACCCAGTAAAAGTTGTAATATTACCTGTTTTCACAAAAACTGCCAAAACTGTGGTGAATGTTAGAAGGACGTTGACTTTCATCTTGGGTGTTGAGGTAATTTGTTATTATAAGTTATGAATATATGAATTCCTCCAATGTCCAAAGTTGGGCTTTGGAGCCTTGGGAGAATTGCGTCCTGTCTGTACAAGAGCTTGAATTTACTGGCAAAAATTGGGATACCAAGTCTACCCACACCCCTACTCAAGTTGATGGGAAATTTTGAAATTAGACCGGTGTAGACCAGTTCCACAATTCCCTCCTCAAATTAATTGTACAATGATGCAGACAGAGTGAAAGTAGGGAGAAAAAACACATTTGGTCACGTGTTCCATAACGGCCAATAGCCGATTGCGCAGTGGCAATGGAACCTTTAAACTGCATTCATCCTGTTTGTTGTCCTCGATAGACCTACAGAGTTTGTGTTGCCACCGAGTTTTACTGCACATTAAATGACAAGGGCGTTGCAGATGTGCAAAAGTATTTCCAGAAGAGCAGTAGAAAACTGTCAATTCAACAATTGCAACAATGAAACAACCATTCCAAAAAGCTTCAGTGACATGCAGTACATGAAAAAATAGTAAGTTTCCTGACAATTTTCATGTGCACTCTTGATGCAGCCAATCAATATTGTGGTTAGTTTGTTTTTGTTAGTGTACCCATAGTTGCAACTAATTTATCAATATGCATGTCACTGTATGCTGCAACAATGGCATTTCCTTGCATATTTTCATATGTATAGATGATATCTTTACATTTGAAAAATGTATTTTGTATTTTCCCCTTGAAGAGAAAAGTTGTGCAAAATTAATTACAGGTACAATATTTTGTGCAATAATGAGACTGCACTGGATGAAGTCAACATGGCGGTTAGCAACTAGGGAATGTGAGGTCGAAAAAATCATACGTACTTTAGCTCACTGCTTTAGCAATCAAAATTTGGACTTTCATCAAAATCTACCATATAATCTACTAAGTGGACAGTGACTTTAAATTACAGTTTTTATTAAAATGCAACAACAGACTTGGATCTTTGACCATAAATTTTATCACCATTTGAAAATGCAAAATGGAAAAATACTGTATATAAATTAATTTCCACACATCTTATTCTATATACTCTAAGTAACTTACATGGATTTTTATATAGAAAAAGGCGATTTAAAGCTTCATTTTGCAGATCAAATCTGCATGCAGAACAACTTAATAAGATGAAAAATATTACTACTTCTAAAATATTCTTCTACATGGCAATTTACTGTAATTGCTCACACATATATTTCAGTATATAATATGCATTTTGTTCATTCGGAAATTCAGGTCTATTCCCAATAAATTGGTGGTTGATTCAGAAAATAAGTACATATACATATACAGAATGCAGTATGCAGAAAGTTCAAGAAATGGAAAATCGAAAATGCATTTAACACAGTTAAAGAAACCTGTTGCATGTTTCACAGTCACATCATGCATACAGGCGTCTATTAAAAGACAATAAAATGGCGAAGTTAGGAAACGTTCGAAATTTATTGCATCGAAAATAATTGCACTTTTGCAAGGCCATGGGTCATGCAAAGGAAGGTGAGGCAATTTCCTGCCAGCTATTATCATAGAGGGAACAAAAATCCCATGGCCAGCCTTGATGTTAGCTCACCCGGATTCAGACAAATGGATGGTAGACATAGTATATTCCTATATTTGATATGTTGTTTTTTGTTGTGCAACAGGCAAATGACTTGCATGATAAGCCTCTGGTTGTTGGATAAAAAGAGAGGCTTCTTCAACTAGAAGATGATGGTGAACAAGCAGATGAACATGGAGAAGAGTAGCAAGATAATTGCAGGATAAACAGATGCTGAAGAATTGCAGCCGTCTTCTTTAAGACATGTGCAGACTCTCTGCTCTGCTCCATAGTATACTGCTTTGTTAACACAGCCAATTCTGTCCCCAGTTTGGTTGTATCCACAGGTTCGGACAAATCGGTGGTCTGTTGGTGCTGCAATCAGTAATACCAATAATTACCAAGGTTTGTACTGTGTACATTAGAAAGTATACATACTTAAAATTTTCAGAATATTTAAGTTTTTATTCACTCCTTACAGAATGTGACAATTGAATTCATCACTTTATGTAACAAAATTATTACATCTGCAATGTTCTGCAGCAACTACTATACATGTGGATGAAAAATTGAAGGTGTGTAATACATGCTTCATACTTATCTGTGATTACCATTTTCCCTGAGTTTTCCAGGTTTTTCAGAGAGTTTATTCAAAATTTCCAGAGCATATACTATTATACAACAATTTTTCTAAATAATTTTAATTTAAGCACATTCAAATTGCATATTATATTTGCATGGTTATATCAATCTCCCTGAGTTTTCCCTGGATTTTAGCTAAAATCTAAAATTCCTGGTTTTCCAGGTTTCGCTGGGTGATACGAGCCCCGTAATAAGTATGAAGGTGTTACACAATGGGATGAACTAAAAACAGTTTTGACTCCTAAAAGGTAAGGACTTGAAAAGGATTTATAAGCATGCACTGTAAACTGGAAATGCAACTCTTTTGAGAACTTTTTATTTCAAAACGCAAAAATTATAATCATTTTAACATGCTGCATAAACACAGATCATGTTAATAATAAGTACAAACTTTTGCTCATTAGAAAATATAACATATTTCATATAACACCCGGCTACATACTTTTATTTGTTGCACATGTGATTTTATGATAAATAATTAATTATGATATTGTTTGCACAAGATTGAAAGTGAAATTGTATGACATGTAGACATCAGAATAAGGGACTAATACAAAGGGTTGTATCAATGAGCTCATTGGTTGTATGCAACCCTTATAAGGACCTATGCAGATCTTGCACAATGCCTTTGTGTTGACTTGTGCTAAAGTAGCACGTGGCACTACTGTTTTGTAAGCATGTGTACACAGTGCAACCTGTATTAACTAAATATTTGTTAAAATAATGGTGTTATAGTTTCGATCTCAATATAGTAAACTATAGTTTATAGTAAACATTTAGCATTCCTCAAATTGGTTTCTTATAACGAGGTTCTACTGCAATGGGCACTAAACAAGTCTCTCGCCTAATAAAACGCTTCGAACAAAGTCTTTCAAACCACTTTGGCACTTGTTCAGAAATCAAGAATAACGTGGGTGGGGAGAGGGCTGTCCCAACACCCCATTGTCTGCATTTGTCCCCTTGTGCTACTTTTATATGAAATTAAACCGCTTTTGCTTGAATAACATTTTAAAAACTATTTGAAAAATCTAACATTTTCTTCCCATATATCCTACACCTCTGCACAATGATAAAAAGAGGCATAAATGCTAAAAATACTGCAGTTTCATCATATTTTTTACATTTATGCATTGGCAGATTTTTGCAAAATATATGCAGAATTGTTTAGTATTTGCTCACTTCCATGATACTTGGTCCACTGTTCTTGTTTGCGGCATCTGTCACTTTGTGATGGTGAAAAGTTGGGTGGTGCTGGAATTTCGTTGCAGTCTATCAAATAATTAGGTGCTGCATAATTTTCTGTGCAGTTTTCGTCCACATGTGAGTTGCACACGTAGCATTTAATGCAGGAACCTGGAAATATTTTGATTGCAATCTATTAGTGCATCTTCAGTATTGTCATACACTCTTGGCATTGTGTGCAACAAACCAATATTCCAAAAAATTAAACAAAAATGTGATGGATAATAGTTTTATTGTTAAAATTACATTAACAATATGACATTTTTCTGCAAGTGGTTTTGCATACATATACAAATAATTATAAGGGAGATATTTCTGCATAAATGCATGCAATCACAAAATCTTAGTCGATAAATGAAAAAATGTAATGCACTATAATCTAATGTGTCAATACATTCTTATGAAACTTTTACAAGACACTCCTTGACCTGTTTTAATAAAAGGTTATTTATTGTGTCATATCATGTATCACTGCTTGCCAATATGTAATTTAATAATTGTAAAAAACTTTAAATATAGTTCTTAGTATTAATATTTAAATTAGCATTTTTATCATAGTCAATGCCAACAAATTCATGCAATTAATATGAAATATAATGCTGTGAATGTAATGATGTAAATGATGTGAAACCTGCAACCTATATTCAATATTTATAGATAAAGTAACATACATCACTGAGTGATGGTCCGTATGTCGATTTTATCTGGACAGAGTCCAGCTGATGTGCTTATGAAACCTGAACTACTTTATACTTTACACTTTGCTAACACTGATTGATTAGAGTATACAATATTCATGTTAGCTCGAAATTGAAATAAAAGCCATTGTGGTATAACTTTTAGAGGTATACTCGATAAACTAAAGCAAACTAAACTTATACCTGATTACAAACTAGACTCCTACATGATCCAGTTTATCATTTACATTATCCATTATTTTCCAACATTATACTTATACTTTACTCAAACATGGGCCGCCATTTTGTGGCACAAAGAAATGATCAACAATATCTTAATAAATTTATTAAAAATGTTAACTTTATTTAAACAAATACTTTCAATGTTGCTAAGAAGTTAAACTTATTATATTATGCATGCTACTATATTAAGGGATATAAAAATAATATCAATTCAAAATATTGTTATAATTGCTATTGCTCACTCTATGGTCAAAAGTGAATTCATTACTTACAATTAATACTGTTAGAATTAAGAAATTTAAATAGTTTTTGTGTTTAATTCATTTACCAAGCAAATATAGAATGTTATCTTGATGTTATTCATTAATTACCGCCAATATTAAATTGACCTGCTAACAGAGGTAACGTAACCTCTTACTTTTTAATAATAACAAAACATAAATTTATATTGAGTGTGAATTTACCTGGGGAAAAAATGGACACTGTAAGCAGTGTTACAATGGAGAACCACAGTGACTTCATGTTGGAAATTGTTGGCTACAAATCCAGCCAAGCTCTAGCAGTTTCTACCTGTGTATATTATAGATAAGTATCCAAATAGTGTGTCACGTGACATATCGGTCATCAAATGTGAAGTTTTCAGCCACAATCTGTCTGCCATATGCTCAAAATTGCAATGCAGGAAATTTCATTATAATTACCGAATTAATTAAGTGGTAAAATACTATTCACATTCAGCAAAAGTTGGCACAACTTTCTTTGTCTGAGAAAGTTTCATCACACTATAGAGTGATTAAAACACCTGATAAATTTTACTATGTTTTTCTCAATTTTTGTAGTTAATAATGATGACATTTCCGCTTGCTGCAGTTTCTTGGCTTTGATCATTTGGTGACGTCACATTTCATAGATTTATTCCTTGTAAATGTATAAAAGTATAGTATAGTGTGCTACTAACATTTGGAAACCGATAGTTATAAAAGCGGAATGGATGTTTGTTCATTGATAGTATATACCCTATGTCCAAATGAGTTTTCCATTACATCATAGGCATACATGACCCTTTTTAATCAGATTAGTGTTCACCTAAATTGTCTAAACATTCAAATAATCAGGTACGTTATCAAATATTGTTTGTAGTTTTTATTGAAATTTCATTTTCATTACTTAACTGTATAGCTCAGAACAAGGTTATTTGTAATACTGTGGTGATATACATTATAGATCTAATTAAAGTATGTAGTAAATTGTTGATAGAATAGTGACGTTGGCTGTTGTTATTAATATTGCAATTAATGCACATAGCTCAGATTTTTCATGCTGGTTTAGTGTTGGGATATGCATATATCGTGATCATTTTTCGCCGCTATTTGGTGTAGTTATTTTGAGGGGATTCGGAGTGCCTCAATCTGCTTAATACCGACACAGGCGGATTGGAAA
>JAQFZQ010000087.1:0-53403 GCA_034696005.1 Glomeris marginata | reverse complement strand
CTCCATATTTATTTAAAAAAGTTTGAAGACAGGTGATTAATTTTTGAGCATTAATTTTTCAAAATATATTTGCCTGTTAAAAATAGCCTGTTTATGTTTGAGTAAATCCGATTTCAGCGTGACATGTTAAATTACATGAGGAAAATTATTTGTGACAACAGTTTTTTGACACGGTTAACGGTTTGTTTTTTGTGGGTTAAAAACGGTCTTCAAAATCGCACAAAGTTTGGAAATTTATTTGACAATTATCATAATAGGTACATTAACATACTTTGTCGCGTTGGATAGCTCGTTCCTTTCTCTATGTGAGATAATTTTCTTAGAATTTTATATGGAGTTGTATAATTTTTATTGAAATAGACGTAACGCTTGTGCAATTGCTGCAGGGGCATGGAGGGGAAGCCTGCCTTACCCTTTTGGCGATGTGATGCCGCCTTAATAAAGTCTTCCTGACTAAAGCAATTGAGTAGGCGTGGCTTAATTCCTTTAATTGCAAGATGACTGCATTGTTGAAACATGTAAAACAACTTCTTTAAAAGTTCTTTCATTTAAATATTTGTATCCTAAAAATTGAAAAAGTCATCAGCCAATATAGGAACCAAGAAAACGCTCAATTGCTTTATTGTATGAATGTATAGTGAGAAAGACTTAATCGGCTGGTTACATTTTCTACGATTCGCAGCTACAAACTGTTTGTAAATGCATATCCTATGAGAATATGAAGTTATGTTTATGTTTTAATTGCAATAAGACAGTATAAGCATCGTTATAAAAAGGCAGAACATATATCAAACTTTAATTATTTCGAAAACCAAATGCAACATATGCACATTATTAACGTATGATCCCTAGAAAATACTAAATAATAATATGCAATGTATATGTATATCTGCAATGTCCATTACTAGTTAAATAACCGAAACAAAATAGGAATATGTGCAAAATATTTTGTTGCGCTAAATTGGGTTGTAGAGTATATAGTGACGTCACTATATACCACTGAGTAGTTGAAATTTTATGTAGAATAATTTCAATAATTTGTTGAAATATTGTTTTTTCATGCAATTAATTGTTTGTGATATGCATATGTATATTATTCACAAGGTGAAATTAAACAAAAGTGTTGTTTGATTACTTGTATTTGGTATATTGTAAAATATGCACCATGCAAATGAGATATTAAGGTTTTTCATACATAATTACTTAATAACCCCTCCATTTAGATTTGTAATTCAATATAATTGATGGATGTCCCCCTTTATTTACTTCGTGTGACGTAAAACCATTGGTAAAACTTAGTTGTATGCACCGCCGTCCACGTCAAAATGGTAAGGATTGCACAAAAGATGGCCGTATACATAGTCAACTTTTGATTTGAACGGCGTACCATACAGCTTATCATCAAAATGGCTTCCTAATCTGAATTGTCCATCCTCTGTAAATTCGGTCCCCTAGTGTGACGTAAGCGTGACGTTGCGCCTTGCTGTCAGTCCGGTGGACCCCGTGCATCTTCACTTTACTATATAAAGAGGAGCATCTCGGCGCAGTTTCGCGGTGTCCGGATCGGCGACGCAGTTGTTTCTCTTATTTGTCTGAAATTCGCAGACATTTCGTTTGACAGTTGCGTACGATCGGATCCAAAACTTTCACCGGTGTATGCGGGGAAGAATTTGACTGTAAAGTTTGGGCCTATCGAGGCGAATTCGGCCCGAATTTGACCGCGATCGTGCGAAACAGAAACTAGAAAATGGCGTACGCTGGAAACGACTCGAAAGCTCCTTTACGAGAGGTGAAAAAGATGCAGTTTGGCATAATGAGTCCCGATGAAATAGTGAGTTTCGCCACGATGTACGTACGAATGTATGAACTAGAAGTAATAAAATGAAATTTTGCGATTGACAGAGGCGAATGTCGGTGACCGAAGGTGGAATAAAATTCCCGGAAATATACGAAGGAGGCCGACCGAAATTAGGAGGATTGATGGACCCAAGACAAGGGGTTATCGATCGTACTTCTCGTTGTCAAACTTGTGCAGGCAATATGACAGAATGTCCTGGACATTTCGGACACATTGACATGGCCAAACCAGTATTTCACGTTGGCTTCCTTGGAAAAGCAATCAAGATCATGAGATGTGTCTGTTTCTATTGTTCCAAACTTCTGGTCAACCCTGTAAGCAATTTTCTCATGTATACAATAATATACAACTCAAGTCGCACATAATTGTATCATACCTTCTATATTTAATACAGACAAAACAGGTCACACTTTATACTTATGTGTAAACAAAAACATATTTCACAATGATCTGATGATAATTAAATAATAACAGATACTCCTGTTATTTATAGACAGTGCCATTTGAGGAATATACTATAAACAATGTTAATGATTTTAACCGATGGCTGTGGTGACTATAGGAATTAGGTTTATGTGGATGACATCAAAACCATCACCTTAACCTAAATTTAAACGTGTTGAATACGTAACGGATATATGTATTTTTTGTACATGTATAATTAAATTTGTGAGCTGATTAATATGTTAATTAAAGTTGTGTCAAAAATTATGCAATGTTTATATGTAAAGGGCTTTCTTTGGTGGAATCGCAAGGGCCTGGAAAGCTTGCCAACAAAAAAGGTTTTCCAGTATAGAGTTGTTTTAAAAACATAAATCATGGATCAAAAATAAAGTCAAATTAGAAAGTGTTTTAAATTAAAATTAGAGATTTCCTTGCATAATATTGATCATATGATATGGAGATTTTGCACAAGCACTCTGGGAAATGTGGAAAATTCAGGGAAAATGGGAATCGCAGATTGTTATTAACCATGTTATATTGCCAAGGGATTAGTTTTTTGGAAATCACCTGATAAAAAACCAGTAGAATGTGAAGATTTTGCTTCTTGAATTGCATTTCTGATGGTATTATTATTATTAAATGTGTCATTTTTATTTGGAGTTATTTTCTGTTGTTATTTTACAAAACTTGGTTACGTTGAGCCGAGTTAAAGGTTGACGGTTTTGTTGTTTTTCTTCCAGACAAACCCAAAAATCAAAGAGATCCTTATAAAATCTAAAGGACAGCCGAGGAAAAGGTTAGCCCATGTGTACGACTTGTGCAAAGGCAAAAATATATGCGAGGGAGGTGATGAGATAGACGTTAGGCAAAATGAAGAGAAAGGACAAGACCCGGATCAACCGCAAAGACAGGTTTGCAATTTGTCATGTTTACTCATCTAAAAGTAATAATTAACAGTGCATGCAACTAGTTTTGGATATGGTGAATCTAGAAGCAAATTTCAGTCTATTTGTTTAAAATATGTACTATCATAAATTGAAATAAATGTTTCGCTCCGTAGAGTCACGGAGGATGTGGACGATACCAACCGAAAATCAAAAGAAGTGGATTGGATTTATTCGCAGAGGTTTGTTGTACATATTAGTATACCTTGTAATATATTATTTTAAAAATCATAAATTTATACACTGTAAATTTTCGCAGTGGAAACACGTGAACGAAGACTCGCAAGAGAAGAAGATTATTCTGACAGCTGAAAGGGCGTACGAGATATTTAAACACATTTCGGACGAAGAGTGCTTTATAATGGGAATGGACCCAAAGTACTCCAGACCCGATTGGATGGTGACCACCGTGTTGCCGGTTCCTCCGCTGGCCGTAAGACCGGCCGTGGTCATGTACGGATCGGCGAGAAACCAAGTACGATGATTCAAACGAGTCGATATGAATTTTAGGTGAGATGGTAAATACGATGGTTGTTTTACGTAGGATGACCTTACTCACAAGTTGGCTGACATCGTGAAAGCCAACAACGAGCTGATCCGTAACGAACAGAGCGGTGCCGCGGCTCACGTAATATCTGAAAACATCAAGATGCTTCAGTTCCACGTTGCTACTCTAATCGACAATGACATGCCTGGCATGCCAAAGGTAATAATAAAAATATTTCAAGTTTTGACCGCTTTTTACAGAGATATTTTGTGTGTTAATCTGTGAAGAGTGCTCTTTTTAAAGATTTACTTTGATAGAAAGTGATTAAAGTTGTCTTTTGCTGTGAAATTTCAAGGCAATGCAAAAGTCAGGGAGACCATTGAAGTCGCTGAAACAACGTTTGAAGGGAAAGGAAGGACGTATTCGTGGTAACCTAATGGGCAAGAGAGTTGACTTCTCCGCTCGTACGGTCATCACGCCGGATCCGAACCTCAGAATCGATCAAGTTGGCGTGCCGAGGTCCATCGCTCAGAACCTCACTTTCCCAGAGATTGTAACACCTTTTAACATTGACAAGTAAGTGCATTGCAGTATATAATAACTTATACTAATGTGGTTATTGCTCACCAAATATAATTGAGATGAGTGAATATGTTGACAATGTAACGTCAGAAATATGTAATCCCACTTTCTAATTCTGGCTGGGAAGAGAAATAAATGAAAACAAACAACACAATGTTATATGAATAACAGATTAGGTGTCTAGTTAGCTTGATTGTTAAATTAATCATTGTTAAATTTATTTTTTTTTTCATATTTTTCTTGATTGTTACTAAACGTTGCGAGCTGCAGTCTATGATAACTTATGAAATTGCAGGGAATGAATTTTCTTTAGCAAATAATGCGTAAATTGTTAGAAACGGTTATATACACTTGTCTACAATGATTATGTAATTTAAATAAGGTATGAGAATAATAAGATATTTAATTGGAAGATGAAGAAGAAAACAATGAAATGCATTGTGGAAAAGATCACAGATGTCTAAAATTGTGTTTATTATTTCCAGAATGACTGAATTGGTGAGAAGAGGCAACAGTCAGTATCCGGGAGCGAAATACATTATTCGTGACAACGGAGAAAGAATCGATCTTCGGTTTCACCCGAAGCCCAGTGACCTGCATCTGCAGTGTGGTTACAAGGTGAGGTAGAATTCAGTACTCCATGTTGAACCTTTTCCAAGAGCTTTGTAGTGATTTACGTTGAATGCTTGTTGTAGGTGGAGCGACACGTTCGCGATGGTGACGTGGTCATATTCAACCGACAGCCCACCCTGCACAAAATGTCTATGATGGGCCATCATATCAGAGTGTTTCCGTGGTCCACTTTCCGTATGAATCTCAGGTAGTACGCGATAAAACATTTTAGTAGGTAATTATTATCGTTGAAATATGTATGCTGATTGCGATGTCGTTACGACAGCGTGACGACTCCGTACAATGCGGATTTCGACGGCGACGAGATGAACCTTCACGTGCCGCAGTCGATGGAAACCAGGGCGGAGATTGAGGAACTGGCCATCGTGCCGCGCCAGATTATAACCCCGCAATCCAACAGACCCGTCATGGGTATCGTGCAGGACACGTTGACCGCGGTGCGCAAGATGACCAAACGAGATGTGTTTCTGGAAAAGGTGATGCTCTTTATTTTGTAATTCTGAAGTGTCTACTGAGGAACTGGAAATCCTGGATTTTTACTAGACCTGAAATTATTCTGGGATTTATTGTCATCTTGTATCCTGTAAAAAATGAAGTATAAATGTCCTTGATACCGGGATTTTGAAATTACAGTTCAGTAGACACATATACTGTATTTGTAAGTTTGTAAAGTACTATTACCTCAATACTATATTGTAATTTTTATACAGGACCAAATGATGACGCTGTTGATGTTCTTGCCCATATGGGATGGCAAAATGCCACCTCCTGCCGTTTTAAAACCCAAAGCTCTGTGGACCGGAAAACAGCTTTTCTCGCTTATCATACCCGGAAACGTGAACGTGATCAGAACCCACGAAGGCCACCCCGACGACGAAGACGATGGCCCTTACAAGTGGATCTCCCCCGGTGATACGAAGGTAATAATCACGAGTCGTGTATTTTACAAGAAGGATTATAACTAACCGTACGCGGTGGCATCATCAGGTTCTCGTGGAGCACGGCGATCTCATCTGCGGCATCCTGTGCAAGAAGACTCTCGGGACGTCCGCGGGTTCGCTGCTGCACATCGTGTTCCTGGAACTCGGCTGGGAGATAGCCGGACATTTCTATTGGCACATTCAGATGGTCGTCAATAACTGGTTGCTGTTGGAGGGTCACACCATCGGTTTGTAGATAATTTCCAGAAGTTCCTCCGCCCTTCTTCATGATTTTTATGAATTTTGTTTCAATTTTGGTTCGTTGTTTCGGTAGGCATCGGAGACACGATCGCTGATCCGCAGACCTACATCGACATTCAGAATACGATCAAGAAAGCGAAGCAAGACGTGATAGAAGTAATAGAGAAAGCTCACAACGATGAGCTGGAACCGACTCCGGGAAATACCTTGAGGCAGACCTTCGAGAACCAAGTGAACAGGATATTGAACGATGCCCGTGATAAAACGGGAAGCAGTGCCCAGAAGTCACTGTCTGAATTCAACAACTTCAAGGCTATGGTGGCTGCCGGGTCCAAGGGATCGAAAATTAACATCTCGCAGGTGTGTGTGTGTGTGTGTTCAACGTAGCGTAAATGTTGTACGGAAGTGCATCATGCAAGGTTGCTACCAACTTTTACAAATTTGGAAAACTCGGGACTTTTACGGTTATACAGTTGTGTGGGAACATTAGTAATTTAGAAAGTAATGTTCCTTAACCCACACGAATGGTTCTTTAAGACGCAACATGCGTTTCGGCTCTCGAAGAGCATTTTGAAATGTAAGTTTAGTAGACACCGAGTCTAGAAAACTGAGTCAAATGTAATTGGTTGGTAGCAACTAACTAGAAACGGTGTTCGTAGTTGTAATGAAGTGTTTTGTTTGGTGTTTCAGGTGATAGCTTGCGTGGGGCAGCAGAACGTGGAAGGTAAACGAATACCTTTCGGCTTCCGGAAGAGGACCCTTCCGCATTTCATCAAGGACGACTACGGACCCGAGAGTCGTGGCTTCGTCGAGAACTCTTACCTAGCCGGACTGACACCGGCAGAGTTCTTCTTCCACGCCATGGGAGGTCGTGAAGGTCTCATCGATACTGCCGTCAAGACGGCAGAAACCGGTGAGTTGCAATTAACGGAGGCTTTTGCCGTGAACGTGCGGCTGAATTTTGAGTTGATTGCAGGGTATATCCAGCGAAGATTGATAAAGGCTATGGAAAGTGTGATGATTACGTACGATGGAACAGTAAGGAACAGCGTTGGTCAATTGATCCAG
Organism: Glomeris marginata; assembly: GCA_034696005.1. NCBI lineage: Eukaryota > Metazoa > Arthropoda > Diplopoda > Glomerida > Glomeridae > Glomeris > Glomeris marginata. Next base: position 46,206 of record JAQFZQ010000087.1, on the reverse strand, counting down.
CTACGTTACGGGGAAGATGGTCTGGATGGAGGTGCCGTGGAGGTGCAGTATTTGCCGACCTTGAAACCGTCAAACAAGGCATTTGAAAAGAAATTTAGATTCGATCCCACTAATGAACGGTGAGTTAATGCAACACAGACAACACTGCGTCATCTGCTGCACTAAAGTATTAAATTGATGTTCAATTGGACAGACACCTGAGGAGAGTCTTCAACGAGGACATAGTCAAGGAACTGATGGGCAGCGCAAATGCCGTCGGCAAACTGGAAAAGGAATGGGAGTCCTTGAAGAGAGACCGAGATGTACTTCGTGCTATTTTCCCAAAAGGAGATGGCAAAGTAAGTTGCTTGTGTGTAATATACTAACAGTAGGAAGTTATAAGAATTAAACTTGCTGATCGATATTTTAATAGGTTGTACTGCCTTGCAATTTGCACCGAATGATCTGGAACGCGCAGAAGATTTTCCACATCAATTTAAGGACACCGACCGATCTCAGTCCTCTTAGAGTAATCGAAGGCGTGAGGGACCTTGCGAAGAAAATAATAGTAGTGGTCGGTGAAGATAAGCTGAGCAAGCAAGCCAATGAGAATGCAACACTTCTATTCGATTGTTTGCTACGCGCAACGCTCTGCACGAAGCAAGTTGCGGAAGAGTTTCGGTTGTCGTCGGAAGCCTTCGAGTGGCTACTTGGGGAGATAGAAACAAGGTTCCAACAAGCGCAGGTTAAGTAACCTTAACAGTGATATCATGTGATTGAATTATGCGAATGAAAAATTTAAATGCGTACAGGTTCAACCGGGAGAAATGGTCGGCGCGTTGGCCGCGCAGTCCTTGGGAGAACCCGCCACTCAGATGACACTGAATACTTTTCACTACGCTGGTGTATCAGCGAAAAACGTAACTTTGGGTGTACCTCGTCTTAAAGAAATCATCAACATCTCGAAGAAACCGAAGACGCCTTCGTTGACGGTGTTCTTGACTGGAAATGCCGCCAGGGATGCCGAGAAAGCAAAGGTAACAATAATAAGTCTGTATACAAATATAACTCATTACATTGTGCTTGCATATTTGTGAATAGGCCCTTCAGTTGACAATATCAGGTGTCCCAAATTCGGTTGTATGGGAAATAAGTTGCTAGTAACGGGTTTTCATAAATAAGTTTACTAAAAGCGATGTAATTTGTATTAAAAATACTAATGTGATGGTGGGACCTTGCAGTTGTTGACAAGAACATATGTTTGCTATTATCCTAGTTGATTGTAAGCGAGGTTCACTGTATTAAGAAGTATTTAGGCCAGACAATGATGATAGATGTTGCTGTTATATAGTGAAAAACCCTTGTAGGCTGCTAAAGTGGGGGCTGACTGTACTAATTGTTAACCCCGTTTAACAGTATTAGTAAACTTTACGGTTGTTCAATTTCAGGATGTACTATGTCGTTTGGAACACACAACACTGAGAAAGGTTACAGCAAACACCGCAATTTATTACGACCCCGATCCTCAAAACACGGTCATCGCCGAAGATCAGGAATTTGTGAACGTTTACTACGAGATGCCTGACTTTGATCCAACCCGAATATCAGCTTGGCTTCTTCGCATAGAATTGGACAGGAAACGCATGACAGGTGATTTAATTAAATATAGTACATACAGTGAACTTTACAGGTTTCACTGTACGTTCGCGTATTTTATTAGAGCTGTCGATTGACGTATTGTATTCAATTAATTAGATAAGAAACTGACGATGGAGCAGATTTCCGAAAAGATCAACGCGGGTTTCGGTGACGATCTAAACTGCATCTTCAACGACGACAACGCGGAGAAGTTGGTCCTGCGAATCAGAATAATGAACAACGACGAGAGTAAGTTCCAAGACGAAGAGGAACAGGTTGACAAGATGGAGGACGACGTGTTTCTAAGGTGCATCGAAGCAAACATGCTCAGTGACATGACGCTTCAAGGAATTGAATCCATAACCAAGGTGAGTTGACGGCGAGTCGCGCGAAAAGGTTTTCGGTTCGGAGCGACGCGGGGGAAAGGAGGTTGATGTTTGCTTCTTCTTCTGCAGGTGTACATGCATCTTCCTTCGACGGATGACAAGAAACGAATCGTTGTCACGGAAACGGGAGAGTACAAAGCGATTGCCGAGTGGTTGTTGGAGACTGATGGAACGAGTCTGATGAAGGTGTTGAGCGAGAGGGACGTGGATCCGATCCGCACGTACTCCAATGACATTTGCGAAATATTCTCGGTAAGGTGACGTTTATTGACAGCGGGGTTCAGACAGTAGACACACTGAGTACTTCAACGTACGCGATGTATTCCACTCAACGTACAGGTCCTGGGCATCGAAGCCGTGAGAAAGTCCGTGGAGAAGGAAATGAACCACGTCATCTCCTTCGACGGTTCTTACGTTAACTACAGGCACTTGGCGTTACTGTGCGACGTGATGACCGCGAAAGGACATCTGATGGCCATCACGCGTCACGGCATCAACAGGCAAGACACCGGTGCCCTTATGAGATGTTCCTTTGAGGAAACGGTGAGTAACTATTCTGCTCTACTGGGTTTTCGGTAACAGTGTTCTAAGAAAGTGGTGGGATTTGTAAAAGGTCGACGTGCTGCTGGACGCCGCCGCTCACGCAGAAACGGACACGATGAGAGGGGTGTCGGAGAACATCATGGTCGGCCAGCTTGGACGGATGGGCACTGGATGCTTCGACCTGATGTTGGACGCGGAGAAATGCAAACTCGGCATAGAGATACCTCTCAATTTGCCCGGTGGACTTGGAGGTTACTGCGCGATTCCGTTTTACGCGTCATAATTTGTGTTTGAATGCAGGACTTAAAGATGACAATTTGATGCAGGTGGAGGGATGTTCTTCGGGACCGTCGGAAGCCCAACGGGTGGAAGTCTGTCGCCGCAGATGACGCCGTGGGACCAGGGTGCCACTCCGCAGTACGCCAGCCAGTGGTCACCAGGCATTGGCAGTGGTATGACTCCAGGAGCTGCGGGGTTCTCTCCGTCCGCAGCAAGCGATGCCAGCGGTTACAGTCCCGGCTACAGTCCTGGCTGGTCTCCCCAACCAGGGTCGCCCGTTTCCCCCGGAACACCATCCAGTCCTTACATTCCTTCTCCTACCGGTGCCCTTTCACCCGGTTACTCGCCATCGTCTCCCATATACGCTCCCAGCTCTCCTTCCGCCACTCCGCAGAGCCCCAGTTACTCTCCCACGTCCCCGTCTTACTCACCGACCAGTCCATCCTACTCCCCAACTTCTCCCAACTACAGCCCCACTTCTCCCAGTTACTCTCCTACAAGCCCTTCCTACTCTCCGACAAGCCCCAGTTATTCCCCAACAAGCCCTTCGTATTCTCCAACGAGTCCCAGCTACTCGCCTACCAGCCCATCTTACTCACCCACCAGTCCATCTTACTCCCCAACCAGTCCAAGCTACTCTCCCACAAGCCCCAGTTACTCTCCTACAAGCCCCAGCTACTCTCCAACAAGCCCATCGTACAGCCCAACGAGTCCCAGTTATTCCCCAAGCTCTCCGAACTACACGCCAGCCAGCCCGTCGTACTCTCCCACCAGTCCGAGCTACTCTCCCACAAGCCCCAGTTACTCCCCGACAAGTCCCAGCTACTCTCCTACGAGCCCCAGTTACTCGCCAAATTCCCCGCATTATTCACCCCAGAGCCCCAGTTACAGCCCTGGAAGCCCCAGTTATTCGCCGAACAGCCCGAAGTACTCCCCTGCGAGCCCTTCGTACAGCCCGACCTCCCCGAGTTACTCGCCGGGTTCCCCGCAGTACACTCCATCCTCTCCCAAGTACAGCCCAACGTCTCCCACTTACTCCCCAACCTCACCTTCTTACTCCCCGTCCAGCCCCAAGTATTCCCCCACGAGTCCCAAGTACTCTCCGACGAGCCCCACATACACGCCGTCTTCGCCGAAGTACAGCCCGACTTCGCCGCAGTACAGTCCGTCTTCTCCCAAGTATTCCCCAACGTCTCCAACTTACTCCCCAACTACTCCAAAGTACAGTCCAACGAGCCCAACATACTCCCCTACGAGTCCCAAGGGCTCGCATTACTCTCCCACGACTCCCGGTTACTCCCCGGCATCGCCATCTTACAGTCCTTCGAGCCCCGCTTACGATACGGACAGCGATGATGATAAATAGGAGTAGAATAAGCATTGTATTCCTTTTATACTTGCGATAAAATATTTGAATATAGTCTGTTTAAATTCAATTTGATAAAGCATCTGAATGGCTTGGCGTGCCATTCGCTGATGGGTACGTAGAAACCACGCCCATCTATTGTCCAGCCAATAGCCAAACGTTGAAGTTTTGGCCATTGTAAGAAGCGGGCGGGGTTGGTACGTAATAGCCAATCAGGATCTTTGTCAGATTGGGTTTAAACAGACTATAGTTGCATATCGGTGCACTGAAAGACAAATAACTCTGAGTATACACGTTTGTTATTTGTCTTTCAAATAAGAGGAGGAGGGAATATTGGGTGTTTTCATTGGATATTTGCATTCAATTTTCCAGCACGTTATATTTGTTTAATTTGATTTTGACGTGTTATAGAAAAGTTTGAAAAGAAAAGAAAAAGCAAAAACGAAAAAACAGACAAAAAATACATGGCTAGATTTTTGTTTTTGTATTGTTCATATATATGTTTTAATTCATTTGTAGGTAATTAACATCAGTCAATTATCTAAAGTAATATATGTATATGTATGCCATTATAATAGTTTAGTGAATACAGTTGGGTCTGATTTTTATAAAATTGCGCATTTATATTACACTTTAATCTTTGACTTTAATAATGGTAAAGGTTCCATGTGATGCCTTTATAGAGACATGCCATGGAAAAGTGGTGATCAAAGGGCCACAGTTGCCCTGAAACAATTTTCATTATTTTCAAGTGAACATTCATCTTGTGATGTCGCTAAATTATGCGACAAGTTGATGTTGCTATCTTATGAGAAATAAAATATGTTGATTTATTGTACTGGATGTCAGTTTTACATTTCGGTGTTTAAAATTAGTTGCCATATATAAAATTGGCCTTTTGTAAAAGCTTGGAAAAATATGCTTCCTGGAATCAAAATGGCGTCAGTAATCGGATTTGAGCAGATCTCTGCCTATTCAATGCTCGGAGGCGGTACCACTGTACAACGAATGCTATTGGTTAGTTATCGCCCCGCCTTCGTTTCGTTCGATCGACAAAGATTTTCGAGATGGCTGCCGCGTTTCGTCGTCGTTTCCGAGTGCGGCAACTGAAAAACGTGAGTATACTCTTGATAATATGCAGTTTTGAGCGTGGCATGATGTATATGATTGTATCTAGCTGTTATTAATCGAATCGCCATGGAGTGGAGTTCGGGCGAGTCGAAATTCCTCTTCCAGAAGCCTTTACGTTACGGAACCAATCAATTTTGCCGAAGAGGTAGTTTTTATTTCTCGATTATGAACGTAGCGTATGATATGATATTAAGGTCAAATTGCTTTGTGTATGCAGAAATTCGACAAGATTTTGATCGCCAATAGAGGAGAAATAGCATGTCGAGTTATGAGAACTTGCAACGCGATGGGAATTAAAACTGTTGCGGTCCATAGCGACGTTGACTCCAGCGCCGTAAGTACTTTACGTCAAGGGCAATGACGTCATATACTGCGTTTTTTAAATGTATTATAACATCTATGTTTATTGATTTATAGGTACATGTCCAGATGGCTGATGAAGCCGTTTGTATAGGACCAGCACAGGCTTTAGAAAGCTACCTAAAGATAGACAACATACTGGAAGCCATACGGAAAACTGGAGCGCAAGCGGTCTCTTGATATTAATTATTACCATGTTATATATATCATTTCCTTTAAATTTTTTGTGTAATCATTCCTATTTTAACTGTAGGTTCACCCTGGTTATGGATTTTTGTCGGAAAACGTAACTTTCGCAGAGAAATTGGTGAGAATGCAGTAAACTACAATTTTAAAATACAGGTTTTCCTGATAATGTTGTACTTGTAATATATGTTACCCATATGTACTATTATAAATGGGACTTGTTCCACTAATAGGACATTGTTTCATGCATTGAGGAAAATAAATTGTGTATTTCAGGCAGAAAACGGTATAGTGTTCATCGGTCCTCCTCCTAGAGCTTTGCGCGGAATGGGAGACAAACTCATGAGTAAACAGTTGGCTAAAGAAGCAGGTGTCAGCACTATTCCAGGGTTTGATGGCATAGTTAAAGTATGTATGTTCATTCTTTACCATCTCACTATACAAAGTTACTTTAAAAGTAATTAACAGAGCCATTTGTATGTTTACATCATCGTAACTAGGATGCGGAGGAATGCGTCAGTATTTCCAGAAATATAGGTATAAATTCAATATATATCACTTGTGGATAGTTCAGTCTTTGATATGTATATTTGGTCTGTTCCAGGTTACCCAGTAATGATAAAGGCTTCTGCAGGAGGTGGAGGAAAGGGCATGAGAATAGCGTGGAACGATGATGAAGCAAGGTTGCCGAATCGCAATGTGTTAATTCCTATTTGACCGTAATATTTATAATTTAAATTATTCGGTTTGCAGAGAGGGATTCAGGTTTTCAACTCAGGAAGCCATTTCTAGTTTCGGTGATGACCGCATACTGGTTGAAAAATACATAGATAACCCGAGACATATTGAGATTCAGGTAAAACCTTTAAAAACCAGGGAAATCGCAATGTAATGAAGGATTGCTTAATAATAACCAACCAGGAATGTTGCATAGGTACTTGCAGATCTGTACGGCAATGCTATTCATCTGAACGAGAGGGAATGCTCAATACAGAGAAGAAACCAAAAAGTTATCGAAGAAGCCCCAAGGTGCGCGCATTAAGTGTTTTTTATGCGTAACAAGTGTTATGAATAGCACACAATTTTTTGTTGGTTTTATTGGGAAGAAAGTGACAGTTTACTGATATGAATGTATTTATGAAGTCCGTTCATAGATGCAGAGACGAGGAAGAAGATGGGTGCTCAGGCCGTGGCGCTCGCGAAGCACGTCGGTTACGCTTCGGCCGGTCGGTTTCTTCTATAGCTAATATTGCACATTTCCATTTGACAGTTTTACAGCAACGTTTCCATTTTCTATTCGCTAGGCACTGTTGAATTCCTGGTGGATTCTCAGAAGAATTTCTATTTCCTCGAGATGAACACGCGCTTGCAGGTTGAACATCCCATAACTGAGTGCATTACGGGTGTAGATTTGGTTCATCAGATGTTAAAAATAGCAAAAGGTTGTAGTTTATGCAGTTGGTAAAACCTGTGTATAACGGAAACCCATGGGACCAGAATTTTGTATAGTCCCTTGGAGGCAGTTTCTATAATAAAATAACTACCTAGTTGAAACATGCTTCTAACTAAAATATTGTCCTGTGGGTTTCCGTTATCCACAGGTTTTACTATATACATACTTGGAATACTTACAACTGGACTGTATTAATATATTTAATGTTATCCAGGAAACAAGTTGACTTTGAGACAAGATGATATTCCTGTACGAGGTTGGGCGATAGAGTCTCGTGTTTACGCAGAAGTGAGAAATTCAGATTCGCGCATGTTCGTAATAATATTCATAATAATATTTGTTTCCTTAGGACCCGTTTAAGAATTTCGGTCTACCATCTGTTGGTCGTTTGAACTCGTACGTAGAACCAACTTACATTAACAAGGTAACGTTCACGCGAAGTGAAAATTGTGACGCGTGCGGCAGGTTAAACGTGAACAGGCGATTTGCAGGTACGCTGCGACAGCGGTGTCCAGGAAGGCAGTGAAATCAGCATTTATTACGACCCTATGATATGCAAAGTAATATAATAATGTTATTTGTATCGAGACTATTCACGGAATTATTAATTGATGGCGTTGATTTTCCCGCAGCTTGTTTCGTACGGCGATACGAGGACGGAAGCACTTAAAACTCACATTGAGGCGTTGGATTCTTACGTAGTCAGAGGCAAGTGTTGCTTTATTTTGTAATATTCGTAAATAACAATGTTCATATTTATAACTAACATTCTCAGTGAAATTATGTACATGATGTCCTGTTAAAAACGAGTTTAAATGTCCTTGAGAATTCTGGAAATATGTCTATTGAACTTTAATTTCAAAATTCCTGTATATCTTATTAGTTGAGTGTATTGTAATTCGCTAAAGTAGAATAATTGCAAATGATTGTTCATTATATATTGTTTATCTTGCAACAGGGGTTTCACATAACATCTCGCTGCTTCGAGATATCCTGAGTGAAAGTAATTTCGTTCAAGGAAATATTAGTACCAAATATCTTACGCAGGTTTATCCTGATGGGTTTAAAGGTATGTTGATAATTCTAACATTCAACATTGAAACACTGTACGATACAATAAAATGTTTCTTGACAGGGAAGCAGCTGAATGACCGAGAATACGAAGAAGTCGCCGCGCTGGCAGGCTTTATTTACGCTAAAAGAGAATCTCGCATGTGGGATCTGGAAAATCAGGATAGGTTAGATTATAAATGTAATATGAAGAAGTTACTCTTGAATTATGTGAATTGAACTGAGGCTTTGTTTTTCTTACAATGACAGAAATAAGGTGGTCGGTCATGCCCCGAAATATTTTGATCTGTCGGTTGATGTGCAAGGAAGACATTTTGCACTGCGCATAAATTCCAACGACGGAGTGTTTAAGGTTAATATATTTTTACAGTGTGTCTACTGTCACAAAACAGATGAATTGATATATGCAACTTTTGGTTCTGACCTATTTTAGGCGTGTCTAGAGAAAAGCACAATTGCTATTGAGGTGGATGACAGATTCTCATTGGCAGCTCCATTATTTTCAACCAGACTCGATGGCAAGAAATACATTGTGCAGCTGTTATCTTTCGACCACAGTGGTGCACTACGTCTGAGATTTCAGGGAACTGCTGTTAGTATTTGAATACTTACTATTATTTACCAGTATTGCACTTGGTTTCAATCTAATTTCTTCTGCAGTTCAAGGTTAAGGTGCTCACGGAGAATGCGGCTAAAATGACAACTTTAATGCCGGAAAAACCAAAGGCAAGATTTAATACTTACCAGTTATTCAAATTAGTTTAATGTTCTTTTTTTGGAAATTTCGGCTAAACAATCTGGAAAATTGCAATAATTAACAGATAGGTGTGAAGCATAGTTTGTTTTCAATTTAACGGATGGGCTTCTGTGGTGTGTTTTGGTTTTCAAAAACAATCAATACATTGAACAAACTGTACTTTTGCCTCTGTAAATATAAGGACAGGAACAAAAGTTGTGCACAAAACCATTTTGCATGTATTGTGCGCAATTATCCATTGATTTTCCTCTTGAATATACATCACTGTGTAGAAAATATTTTTGCAAGATTAGTAGTCAATTGTAACGATAATTATTGTAATTTATATGATTCAGGTTGATCAAAGCAAAGTGGTTCTATCTCCGATGCCAGGAATGGTGAAATCAGTGGCATGCAAAGTGGGCCAAACGGTAAATACAATAAGCCTCCCATAGTACATAATAAACCTACAGAATGAATATATGGATACATTTTTCTTAAAAGGTTGTCGAGGGTCAAGAAGTATGTGTGATCGAAGCTATGAAGATGCAGAACAGGTTAGTTGCAGCCGCAACTGGGAAAGTCAAAGCCATCAACATTAAACCTGGAGATACAGTAGAAGAAGAAGCTGTTCTAGTTGAACTGGAATGATTGCGGAGTACATTGCCAGATAAGTAATTATTGAGAAGGTCTTGGTTTAGAAAGGCCAGTTATATCTGGATGAAAGGAAGTATACAATGGTTGCGTTGTAGAAATAAAGTTGATGTAATTCTGAATTTACTATTGGTACACATTTGTATGCATTAGTAGCGGAAATGAAGGCAGCCACAAATATAGGAATGAAATTACATTTATTTATCCTTCTTATCAGCAAGTAAACTGTCGTGCAGTTTAGAAACTTCCTGTTGAAACGAATCGAAAATGAGTACCCCATTTTCATCGAACCACGTCGCTACGGACTTCTCCAGTTTAGCTTCACGCGCAGCTTGACTTCCTTTCCCGGAATATTCCAGTATTAAGTGATAAGTGTCATCGAATCTGTAAGGAAATTGAACGATTAGAAATTACAATTTAAAGCTGGATGAGTTTCAGTAGCAAATTTGTACCTTTTGATGTGCGAACTAATTTGCCATTTCTCATCTGGGTCCACCCCTGTTGGATCTCTGTTGATGGCCACCAGGAAAATCCCCTTTTCTTTAAACGATGTGTACAAAGTCAGGATTCCCATGAGGAAAAAATACGTGTGAAAGTCAAGGATGATATTTATCACTAAACTGGTCATTCATATGGTTCATACCAATCTGTGATTACCAATTTCCCAGAGCACTTAGTCAAAATTCCAGAGCATATATGCTATGCAGGTTAAACTAGTTTTATTGCAGTCATTTTTCTGAATTTAAAAACACAATCAAATTGAAATTTCTCTGAGTTTTCCAGGTTTCCCTGAGTGGTATGAACCCTGTTGTTTCTGCACCCAATGAGAGGGAAGGGAATACAAACAATATTGTATATGTGAGTATTCTTAACATTGTAAGTGGTGCATTTACATATAATACAGCCAATTTATTATATTTTGTAGGCAAGGATATGCTAGGACGCAGAAGATGAGCACTGGTCTTGATTGAGGAAAAGGGTGAAAGTAGTCCCAAGCAAGGGCCACCATTGCTATGGCAACAGCGAGTGTGCAGATGGCCAGACGTCCATCAATCAGTGCGTGGTTTTCCTTATAGTGGTACTTGTCCGTCAGCACCTGCAATAGCAAACCAAACACCTTTAATACGGTCTGCCACGTTTAATTTTTAATATTCACGCATGTTTACTTTTTTAACCGCATCGTCCAATGAATTTTTCACAGCAGTTCCGTCCCATTTGTCCACTTTAATCGGCTTGTCGTCAACTGACCACTGCATCCACAAACGTCCATTGTTTATTAATTGGATGGGAAATCGGCGAAAGGAATATGGAAAGAAACGATAGCTACCATGACTTTCTTCGGAGTCATCTTCGAATGCAGATGTTGTCAGTCCGTGCCGTGCCGTGACGTGTCGTTGATGTTTCAAAATGAGTACATGGCCAAGTTTGTTCCCAACGCTGATTGGCTGCCGCTGTATGGACCGATATCTGCTCTACAAGATGGAGTCCGTAAAACGGGACAATGTGACGCCGACAAAATACGTCGATAGCCTCGTCGATAGCACCGTCGCCGACCGATACACAGCCATCCGGTGCTTAATTCAGGTTCACATCCGTTACAAATGACATAATTTGGTTCTGTATATAATGCCAGATCGTTTTCTTACCGTTTTAGGCGACTCGTCTCGGGCAAAACTTCCGAATCGAGTCTAATCGTCACTATCGGCGAGTAAATCCGGCGTCACGATGACGTCATACGGTATTTTCAGTACTCCTTTCTCGGCCGCTCGGCAACACCGGTTCCTGGAATGGAAATTTAAAGTGGGGAGCGCTTTTTCCAGGGAAACCGTGGTTCGAAGAGAATTGCAGCTGATTTGCATACATAATCGGGTCAAGGTACGAGTTGTGTAATTACTCAACAGATTGTGGGTCACGTGACTTCGATTTTCCTTATATAAAGAGTGATGATTGTTCTGCCCTGCGTCACATAGAAGCAGGACGCACGTGAACAGTGAAAGGGCCCCCACGTGTCCTGCTGGCGACAAGTGCTTACTGAAAAGGCCTTTTCATGAAAGGGATAGATCCGGGTGAATTTACCAGCAAGCAAGAACATGTATACTTCGATCTGCGCTGAAGTTTGAACGAGTATACAATAAAAAATCATTCAATTCGAATTAGAAAAACACGGTTCCAAATGAATGAGAAACATTTTGTAGGCATTTTGTAGGCATATTAGGTATATTTGGAACGGTGATTCCAGTTGGTACATCTTGCGTATGAAAATTAGAACTGTACTGTTCATGAATTGGCCCCTTGGAAAACAACATTATTAATTCCCTACAGGTTGATATTACAGGTATTATATGCATATAATAATATAGGTGATTTTTGTCGAAATTAAATAGAATAAAATCTGGATGTTGATATTTAATTTCCAGATTTAAAATTGATTACTAAGCGAAATAAAGTATATGCACATGGTTTCCAATTTTGTTTGTGACATAAATAGAAGAATGCTTTTGTTTCGATCGTAGCTGTATAATCTAAAACGAATAGGAATTGAATATTATACCATGATTATACGAGTTAAATTGTGTGGTGTTTCGAAGGCCAAATGTCGAGACGAGTGGAGTGGTCGACCTTGAACCTGTAAATAAATTACAAGTGGTTTGGCCCAACTGCATATCATGTAATCCTGTTATTTTTTCGCCGCACTTCAACTGAGCAGACACCACACACCATGCTCGTCATATAATTGTACATTTTCCAACATGACGCAGTATGACAGCTGCTCCATCGATTATCTCAGTGTAGTTAGTATATATTACCACCGTTTATATTATAATTAATTAATACTGTATAGCTGTTTACTATTTATATCTTATTTTCAGAATAATAATCATGTACGAGTCGGCAATGAATTGGCATGCCAATCCTCTGCTTTTACAACACCTGAACCTGATATAGAAGAAGACTGGGAGGTTTATACTATGTATATTTAATTGATTGTGAAGAAAATCCGAATTTTGAACGAATTTTTCGTTAAATTTCAGCCATTGAGCGATTGCGTTGTGGATAGTGAAACGTCAACTTCTGCTGTCCTTCATTATTGCAAGCAGAAAATCATAATTCCCTACCAGCGATTCTTGACTCTGGTATAGTACATTTATAAACAGTATAGTTTGTTATATGTCCCATATATACATATGTATAATAAGTGAAAATTTGGTTTGTACGCAGCTTGGATGGCGGCCATTTGTAAGCAACGAAGAATCCCAGTTGCCAGTTTGCTTGTTGTTGGCATCCAGAGTATATGTCATGTTGGTGGTGTTTGTCATCCTGGTTGGTTATGTCCTGCAGTACGCAGCTTGCTTCCGAAGGGACCTCGTTGATGGTTATAAGGTACAACAATCGCCCTTCTCGGCAAATATGTATTGAGTATAAATTCTGAACAGACAGACTGCTCTTATAACGAGGGCTGTACTTATTATTACAGGGATTTCACGAAGGTGCTTGGCACGAGGAACCAACACCCTTCTGCAGAAGCAGTGCAAGTGCAGTCATTGGAGTTTACTTGATTCCCAACATGCTTCACACCGCTGCGTACTTGCACACCTTCTACCTATTCCGGATATGTGACAACGAACAGCTCCAGACTCTTATGGAGAGGGTGAACTTGAACTTATTTCAATGCTGAGGAGTTTAATGACACAGTAATGTATGACAGTAATAGATGGGAATTTTGTAATCTTAGGTCTTCCTGCAAGCTTTCAATTCAAGGTCCGGCTACGTGATGCAGCACAAGCTCATTGGTATTTTAAGGTATAGCCTTGTTGAGAGGTGTAAATGCTGCAATACATGTGAAAGGGTTTGATATGAATATAGCGTTTGTACAGGGCATTCTGGGTACTTGGGCTCTGCTGGGTCGCGCTTTCCAGTGTCGGCATAGCGATGCGCATCGTGGCGCGTTACCCCAACTTCTCTTGGATTCATCCAAAGTAAGTGCCCGATGGCCTAAAGAATATAACTGTAGTAACAGGCGGTTCATACCACTCAGGGAAACTCGGGGAATTAAGGTTTTAATTAAAAGTTATGGAAAATTGGAACCTGGAAAATCGAGTGAAAATGGTGATCCCAGATTGGGCTTTTGTGTTTAGAGAAGGTAGTGACTATGCCCTGGTGGCAGTGCTGTCCATCTGCCTGCTGTGGAACGATGTAACTCACGCGGCCATCATCATGAACTACTCCATTCAGTGCCAACTTTTAATCGGATTTCTACGCGGCGTTACGGACAGAATTTTAGAAAAGTCCATCAGCATCCTGGAGGCTATAAAAGTACATCGATATGTTGGTTTGTTGTAATCGCAGCTAAAGCACTAATGTTGCCTCATGGTACACGCAGGATATTCACGAAGCGGCAAAAATGGTGAAGTACTTGAACGAGGACTTCGCGGTGGCCGTGTCGCTCCTCATCCTGCATTCGGCAAACCTGGCTCTGTGTGGTAAGTTCTGGTTATTAAATTGGTTATTGTATTTAATAACATTCCTTCTGGACATTCTTTTGTATCGTGATGTATCCTGTAGGTGTCATCTGGTTCGTTGTAAGAAGACAAAGAGGAGAAGAGCTACTTGTGATCGCGACCAACATTGTCTGTACAACAGCCTGGATGTTAATATTCCTATTTCCACTGATTCAGGCCAGTTGTTTATATAGGTTTAAAAGCATAACACAACTTGGCTGCCCTTAATTTACGAACGTTTTGTTTCATTTTTCAGGCTTCGCGTTTGACCGCGGCCTGCGGCACAGTCGCCAAATTAGGGATTTTACTTCAGACTAGACCTTTTGGGTATCAGGAGTGTTTGCAGCAGCAACTAGACACCTTCCTTCTCTTCACTTCATCCCTGAAACTCAAGGTTTTATAAGATTATATTTCACAAAAGTGGAATGTTTAATAGAGTACTGTGAATTGTGCATTTTGATTTTATTATAGGCAAAGCTGTTCAGTGTCCCTGTGAACCCAACTGTATTATTCAGTACATTAGCAATTGGCAGCTTATTTTTGTTACTTATTCTAACACAATGTGATCTAATTTATAAACCGACATGATTTACAATTAATTTAATACGGTTTTTTAAGAATATGTTTGAATTATTGGTTATATAAACTTAATTGTACATTAATTATTAAGAAACGGGTTGGTTAACGTTATACAAATAAAAGTTTGTTGTTAAATTTGTTAGCATGAAGCAGTTTATATACATACAGAAGCCAATGAAATATTGTTTTAAATGATAAATTAAAAATTATTATTGCGAAATCCCTATTTTACCTCCAGTTAAAATATTAATTACAATTTTAATTAGATTACATTTTGTGGTTCATTAATAACGAAAAATACGAGGTGAAAGGTGAACTTGCATCTTTGGATGCACACAAAGACATTCAGTTCAACATATTTAAAAAGACCGCGCAAAATATTCGTAGGTGGCGCTGCGATGCTCTTTATCCATGTAGTTTCCGTATCGGCCGATGGATGGCGTTAGGTGACGTGAAAGTCGCACATTTCGCCGGAAACTCCGAAATTTGTGCGCGGTTTGGACACATGAAAACCTCGTGGACATGGTAATAAGTGAAAATATACGTTTCTACGTGTAATTTACTTGTTTATTAACTAGTGTTGTGTATTTTTAACAGACCAGCGGCTTAATTTTGGCCGGTCTTGGTTTGGCGGCGTTGGGATTTGCAGGTAAATATCTAGCACTTAAAATTTTCAATACACCGCGCCTAATTTAAATAATTTACATATCTTTGAAGCCATGATTCGTAATCAAATGATGTTTGTGTAATACATATAAGGTCGGTACGCAGTGAGAGCTTCGAAAATTGTGGGAGAAACATTGCAAAATCACATGAAATCCATCCCAACTGCTGGAGTGAGTGTTGCATCACTTTGTGTGTATTTATTTTTCAAAAATTCTTTACATCATTAAACTGTTCTCATTTTTTGTGTATTTGCAGGCATTCGCCAATAGCAGGTTCTACAAAGGTGGATTTGATCAGAAAATGACGAGGAGGGAAGCTGGATTAATTCTAGGAGTTAGGTGAGGAGATTACTATAAAATTTCACTTTTATTAATTTGTATGTCGATATTATCACTCTTGGTATTATTAGTATTATATAGTGAAGGCCAAAAAGAGTTGTCATTATTGTTAGATTAAAATTGACTACTGTAATCGAGAGGTTTGTCAAAATGTTTATTACTTTTACAACTCATAATTGCTTTTATCCAGAGTGCTTTTATGTAAATTGTTTGGGGAAGTTCAGAATTATTTCAATCAGGTAAAAACCAGGAAAACTCAGGGAATGTGTACTACTTTAGTTAAATAATTAAAAGAAATAGCCAAAATGTTTTCAAAACTTAGAAAACTCTGGGAATTTAATATAAATATATATGAAATTACATTTATGTGTTTTAAATTGGAAATTGCCTAGAAATAATTGTTGTAATTAAACTATAGTTTACATGCATATACTTTGGAAATATTGCCTAACCACGCAGGAAAACTTGCTTGATCTATGAGTTAATTTCTACTTGTTAATGTTTGTTATGCAGCGGATGTTAAAAATGACAAAAAAATAGGACTATTTCAATATTTTTTTACATAATGATCTTGTGGTTTACTTTATTACACCAATCAACTAATAACTTTGAATATTCAACTTGTTTATACCCAACAAAATTTCTTCCGACACACAACACACGTGGGACTTTTCCACGTTTCAAACGATTTATTTACAATTTAATTACAACGTTTCCGTTTGTTATTTTAGCCCATCGGCCAGCAAAGCAAAAATCAAAGAAGCGCACAAGAGGGTGATGTTACTTAATCATCCCGACAAAGGTACGTGGACACCAATTTGTGTACCTTATAATTTAAACAGAGGGTTTGTGTTGCGCTATCTAGGTGGTTCACCTTATTTGGCAGCAAAGATAAACGAAGCGAAAGATTTACTGGAAAGTGGGAAACCGTGATCGTAAATTTAGTTGGATACCGTAGTAGCCTCAAAGATGATTTATTTTACATTTACAAATACAGTATAGGTTCACTTATTTCCGTGGTGCATTTGCGTCATTATCACGAGACACAGGTCCATTATTTGCAAGTATTCGTCGGCCCCATCCATGAGTCTGTGGTCGCAAATCTAATGAAACGAAACAGTATATAATGTAGAAGCGGTTTTCGATGCGCGAACACGAAACACGGCTTACCGCGGCACATTCGCAGATTTCCGTTTTCTGGCCGTCTGTCAGAGCCCCATTGCTCACGATGTTGCCGTTCAATTGTTTGATGAATTGGGAGACTGCATATCCTTCGGCCATTAATTTCTAGACAGATTAACATAAGTTGCGTTATTATGTTGGCTCGCGGTGGCTCGATTCCCAAAAAAGGATTACCTTAATGAAATCGTCGAGCTTCTCGTAAGAATTCGTTTCGCAAACTGCAAACAGTCCGTCTACCCAACTGGTTGGTACATGCTGCAATATAAACAATTATATAATACCGTAAACCAACTTATGTTCATTTGCAATTTCAGTATATTTCGTAGTAACCTTCACCGAAAGCATGAAAATTAAAGTTAATGTACCGCAGTCATGGTTCATACCAATCTGTGATTATAATTTCCCTGAGTTTTCCAGAGTGCTTACGCAAAATTTCCAGCGCATATATACATAAGTGAAATGTTATTAGTCCATTTAACCCATAATTCAATTGTATACAGGCTAAACTTGTTTTATTACAACCATTTCTCTAAATAACTTGAATTTAAAACAGATTTAAATAAGCAAGTATGGAAAATCCTGACATGGAATATTAAAATGTAATGAAAATTAGTTTTATTGCTACAATTTCTGTTTGATTAAATAATTTCAATCTAAAGTAACATTCAATTTGTATACAGATATATTTACATATATCAATTTCCCTGAGTGGTATGAACCCTGTTTGTAGTGAGTTTACAAGGTTAGATACCCCAGAAAGTTCGTAGACGTCCGCAGCAGCTATTTCCAATTCTCCCTTCAAGCGATAAGCACTTTGCAAAGTTGTGATCGCTTTCCTCAGATCTCCATCAGAAGTCTCCTGCACTGCTGTCAAAGCCTATGTAGACAGAATGAATACCTTGGTTTTACTTAGGGTCACGTACGTAGCATGTAACCGTACGGGTTGGGTACGAACCGAAGTGTCGTAACGGACACCTTCTTGCAGCGAAACGTCCCTCAGCCTGGCCATTAGAATTTCGTTAGACAAGGGCTTGAAACGGAATTTGGTGCACCTCGATGTCAATGGCTCGATTATCCTGGAAAACCAGTGACATTTTTTAAAATCGATACGCGCACGTAACGATGAACGGATCGCGTGCAATTTCACGCACCGACTGATGTAGTTGCACAGGAGACAGAACCTTGTGGTTTTAGATTCCTTCTCCATCATCCTCCTCAAGGCAGCCTGTTCCAAATTACAATATTAGATTACGAGATTTGTAAGAGAAATAACACATATGAAACGATGGTATAACCTGCGCGCTGTTGGTCATCGAATCCGCTTCGTCGAGGATGACGATTTTGAAAGGAGGGCATGGGGTACCACTAATAGCAAAATTATTATTATTATTACTATTGCAGGGAAATTTAGAGCTTATTTACTCAAGATTGTGTTTGGAATTTTTCAAAACAAATGCAGGTGGAAAGCATGTAAATGCTATAGATTTACATTGGGACTTTATTGGCAAATGTCATGCATTTGTAAGCATGGTATATAGTAGTGGAATCTAAAGTAGTAGCTCTCCTTATAAGGGTATCCCTTTAATTCCATTATAAAATACAGGTTTTATCCTCCTTTGATATGTTTTCAATGCAATATTGCACACCATTCCCTTATAAGGGACAAAATCATTGCATATAAGGATATATTTTGTGTGGACATACTCAGGACGGACACCGCTAGCTGTCATCTGTGCAAAATTTTTCACTTTATCCCTGATAACCTGAATTCCTCTTTCATCGGATGCGTTCAATTCCAATATCCTTCCTTTGAAATTGTCTCTGACATACAAAAATGTGAAAGTTAATTTTTAATATCCAAAATTATTATACATTGTTTAAATTTTGCACAATTCTTACCCAAACAATTGTCTGGAGAGGGCGAGTATTGTGGAAGTTTTACCTGTGCCTGGTGGCCCATAGAACAACAGATTTGGGAACTGGAAATATGTTAATTTTAAAATTATATATATATTTATTTAAAATTGTTAAAATTGCCATTGACGTACATCAGCTCCTTGTAATATCTTGCCAAGAACAGCCACAACTTCTTCCTGATGGGCGACATCATCCACAGTTTTAGGTCGACTGCAAATAATAACTTACTCATTTAAAATCAAATTTTCTATGGGAAAAAAAATAATACTGGGAGTTTCGCGCAACTTTCTTGCATCCGATCAATTCTCGCGCAATATTTCAGCGTTGTTCTTGCGCGAAAGTTGCAGACGATCGAGCTTGCGTGCAACATACTTGCTCATGCAATACTTTCTCGATACGAATGTATCTACTCACTCAATTTCAACGAGTCTACTAGATTTATGCACTCACTATTTTTCTACCCAAGGCATTATTGCCGGTTTCTTGCTAGAAATAGATTTCTCCATCCCAGAAGAACCAGCTTTATTCTGGTCGACATTCCTGCCGAGAAAAGCGTCCATTTCTCTCGGTAATAAGAAAACAAACTGCAAATTTCCGTTTAGGCGGGAAAAATGTGACAAAATTTCGCGCAATATAATTGCCGACGTTTCCTATTGCGCGCAACAACTAAACGTTACGCCCGATGTAAACATTGCAAGCGATCGATACGTATGCAAGAAAGTTGCACAGGATGATCGGTTTCCCCTAGCAACGATGTGTTGCATTCTATAGACCAAATATACAACTTATGTGGCATTACAATTAAATTCCTGCTGTATACGGCATTATATTACATAGTTTACGTCGATGGTTATTATTTCTCATGGTTTTCTTTAATGGATGAGATGCAAAGACTTTTAATAAGTTCCGGAAATTCTGAAATTGGCAACAGAGGATCCTTTTCCTTTCGTGGCAGCCATTTCCGGTTTCGTTGTTTACGTTTTGGTTTTGCCTCGCATTTCGTGTGAAGAATGAGCGGCATCGATAAAGATTTAGATCTAACTAATGCTACTTGTGGAGTTTGGCTAGTGAAGGTAATTTTAACCACGTTGAATCTTGGACTAATAGTTTGAATATATTTGTTTACGATATTTTAATTTTTTAGGTGCCCAAGTACATTTCGAATCGATGGAATAAAGTTAGTGGCTCAGAAGTTGGAAGACTGAACATTACAAAGTAATGAATACATGACCTGGATTAAAATGTAAATAGGATTAAATACACTTCAATTGTGTGCGCACAAATTAATGTCTGCATTAGTTATATCAGTTAATTTATATGATGGTAAATGTATTTCTAAATGATGTGAAATGGAAAACACATTTTTCAATTACAGTAAAACCTGTCTATGGTGGAATCTCATGGGACCGGAATAACAACTCCACCATAGAAAGGTTTTCAGCATAGACAGGCTTTGCTGTATTTATGTGCCATATGTAATGTAGATTAATGCGTTAAAATTGGAATTACAGTAAGAATTACAATTTTTCGCGTTTTGTGAAATCTGAACTACAAATTACACCTTTCTCTGTAATGGATATGCTAAATTATCCGCAAATTATTATATAATAATGTGGTAAAATGTAAAGTGTGTTTTGTAAAGTATGGTATGAAAAGAAAAGTTCAGGGGTGTTATAAAAATTTGAGCCATAACTACACGAGGAAGTTAATAACGATTAATGTGACATACTACCTTCAATGGAAACCATGAAGAATCTGTTAATGATTTCATTGGAAGTGTTTCTTTTATTATTCACTATGTTAAACAAAGGAAAGTTTCACGTGACACTGTGGTGATGTCATCACCTGCTTAAAGTTCATAAATTCAAGATCGATGACTCTATTAAATTCCAGTTAGATTAAAGTCGAGACACTGGCAGCAAATAATGGACACAGTACAAGTTGTTACATGTATAAACTTCCGCCCTATTAGAAAAACATCCTTTATTTTATATCTGCAATTTTTATAATCACTGTACTTCCTTGTGAGCACTATAAAACCTCACAGCTAACTTGCTTAGTTTTTACTTGGGTTTACCTAAAACCAAAAATTGATGGTTATTTAAGTAATTATTTTATGAGAATACAATTGTGATGTGTGGAAAATATGTTAGTTTTTTTAAAGTGGTGTGTCTTTTAACAGGACTCCAGGAGCAAAACCTGATGTGATGTTCACTCTGAGTGACAGTGTGGTGAACATGAGTGATGCAGTGGACAAATCAGCTGTTCCCAAGGAACACAAATTATCTCTCTCGGCCATTTCTGCCCAGTCATTGGCTGTCTTTTCCCAATCATCAGGTATAACCTTGCCTTTTTACAGTGTCACTGTGTGTCTCGTAGTTTATGGTCTACTGAACTGTAATTTCAAAATTCCCAGTACATTTCCAGGATTATTAAATAACATAACAAATCAATTAATCCTGCATGCAAATTGTTAGTAAAAAGAAATATACAATTATTCATTAAATATTTCAAAAAGTATAAGACGTTTTTTAAAGTGTGTTACTAGAATTCCAGGGTTTCAAGTGCACATTTGATAAATGAAGAGAAGGTAATTTTTGATCCAGTAGATTTGGATGCGGGTTGAAAACAGACAATATTTATTTTAGGGTTACTAGTTTGGGTTGATTGTAACCGAAGTAGCTTATAAGTGCACTTCTGCTGCAAGAAGTTTTGCGTGAAAGTTGACTATCACAATCCAGAAATAAATTCCCTAATATTCATTTATTTAAATCCATTGAGAACTTTAGCAAAGTCTGTCAATTCTGTCCAAAAGTTTTTGCTGATTATTTGAAACCAGTTTATTTCCCGTAAGACTTTAACAGAGCCACTGAGATTATAGGGAGGACCACGATAAATATGGAACTGTTGACTATATCAGGCGCTGAAACAAAATGTCTGGCCAAAATGTGTTTCCTGTATCAGAAGTTTTCAAAATTTTGACTTATTATTTAGCACATAAAAGTCGTATTCTCCTGGTGGGACCGCCAATCGTAGTGACAATAACCGAGGTGACACTAAACGGTTTGCATTGTAGTGAGGTTACATCATGTATAGTGGTGTTAACAGGGTAGTGTTGCTGGAATAAGCACCAATGTAAATCCGTTTGCGCTGATTTTCTGCTTTTTAGACCGCGACAAGCTTCTTAGCGGAGTCATCGGAGGTGGTGCGCTATTTGCAAATAGGAAAGGGTTTTTCCTCCAACCGCTATATAGAAGAAGTTTGTTGCATCTAGTCCAATGTTGTCTAAAAGAGTCTAAAAGTAGGATGCATACCTCCGCGAAGAGTAACTCACACCGGCGTGTCGGTTTAAAAACAGGAGTTCTTCGGATATAAATGTCCCCCGTGGTCGAGTGCTCATCTTGAATTATGAGGGTTCTCTACGTAAGAGAACCTTATTGCATTTTTGGTCCAGAAACGGTTGTGACAGCATCCGAACGCCGAGCTTTGATCGGTCAGGAAGAAGGAACTGTCTGAACCGGTGCAGATAACACGACAGGATGTTTTGTGTTGCCCCGTAATAACTTATCGTACACACCCAATATTTTTCGTCTTCACCGTACCAAAAAACCAACAATAAAAATGAAAACGCATGCATAGGCAAGGCAAAAGTTATATAGGAAGTTTTTGCGAAAGTTTGTTGCGCCGCGAACCATTTTTGGTAGGATGTAAAATTCAAACGTTGCGCGATGCTATTCTAAGGTGCGTTAATTTACCTGCGTGTGCCTGTGTGCACGATGATGTGAAGGTTAATGAGAGTTTCTCTTGTATTTGCAGAAAAGTTGATTATGGAAGGCCGTGTAGTGCAAAGGGCGGAATGCAGGCCGGCGACCAGCGATGGGAACTACATGAAGCTCAAAAGGTTAGTGGACAGAATCCGTCGGCGAGGTTTGTGTTGAATGAGATACATATCCTGAAACGTGTTTTTTGTATATTGTAGGCAATCCATCATGCAAGCCAGTCAGCCCGCGCGTGCCGTCAAACAGTTGCACAAAG
Source organism: Glomeris marginata (assembly GCA_034696005.1). Taxonomy (NCBI): domain Eukaryota; kingdom Metazoa; phylum Arthropoda; class Diplopoda; order Glomerida; family Glomeridae; genus Glomeris; species Glomeris marginata. The sequence goes on along the minus strand of JAQFZQ010000087.1, from coordinate 23,208 downwards.
TTGTGAACGCGTACAAACCGGTGTCCGATCACAAGAACAATGTAGGTTACGTGTGTGGAGCCCTTGGTGTAGCTTATTGAAAAAGCATTGGAATGATGTGCTAGTTCACCATAAGCAGGTTTATTTGAATACGTATGTTGCTGGCAATGTGCAAAACACGGCATTCTGAAATATGGTGTTCGCTGTAGATCTAACCTAAACTAAACTAGCCTGATAACTCTACTTAAAATAACTTAATCTAGCTTAAATAAATGTAAAATAACTTAAAAGGAGCCTAATCTAACCTAACTCAACTTAAACTAACCAGCATAATGCCGGGTTGGTCACATTTCCTGTGACAATGTCCACGTTGATGGCTGTGAAGGCTGAAACATGTTATTAAACAGTTCTGATCACATGTGAGGAAGGAATTTCTATTTCGCATAGTTCACTGCGATGAGTGCACCATGTATATGGGGCACGTGAATCACCCTCTTCCTCCTTTTTCTGGGAGATTTCAAAAATAACATTGCGGTATTGGCAAGTTATCAATGTTCTCGTTCAAACGAGGACTACATGGTGTGGCAGTAAAGTACTGCGAGTGCCCCTGCATTTTTCTATTCGTTTGCATGAGCGTATTGTAGATTGATGTGTGTAGGAACATGTCCTAACATGGAGAACATCTGCGAGCGACGGATAAACAGCCGCGCACTTGCACGGACACGTTGCATTGGAGTACATGTCATTGAATGAAATGAAGTAAACGGTTAGCATCAAGTGCAAGTGATATCATTCCAGATCATTGCATATGTGTAGCAGAACTTGATGTTACAACTGTTTCCTTCGTTTCGTTCACCGATGCGGTTCGTCCGTGAACTCGCTTCTAAGCCGTTTGCTCGCAGATGCCCACCATGTTAGGGCATGTTCCTAGACATATATCAATGTACCGTGTGCAACATTGTGGTATGCAGTTGTCAATCGCCGTATTTTGTTGCCGCACCGCGTACGATTCGATTTGCGTAGTCGACGTTTGCGTTTGTCGGACTGTTACGTAATAACGCTTTTAAATGTTATCTGTATTTGTTGTATTTAGATCGAATTCGAGCAGATGAAGAAGGCCGAAGGGAAGAAATCCAGGGAGGATAAGGAAAAGGTTATGGACATGTTGTTCGCCGCTTTCGAGAAACACCAATACTACAACATCAAGGACCTTGTCAGAATCACCAACCAGCCTATAGTAATTACATATATTTTGTGTTATCTGGAAAAGGCAAAAGTACAACCCCTGATTCTGTATATTTAATCCTTTATCTTGCAGATTTATCTTAAAGAGATACTCAAAGAGATATGTAATTACAACATGAAGAACCCGCACAAGAATATGTGGGAACTGAAACCGGAATATCGCCATTACAAAGATCAAGAAAACGATGATAATGATTAATTATCAAGTCTGAGTGACAAAATTCATTCCTGGAATCCAAAAATTGTAAAAAGGAAGTCTGCTTTTCCCCGGTTAGGTTAATTTCAAATTAAAATTTTATCTCTGTTTTACATATCCAAACAGTAAAAAATAATGGTTCTCTTTAATAAAGTCCTGTTTTATTCCTATAATGACGTCGGGATATTTTTCCGCGATTCCCGAGAAACAAAAAATGTTGCCCGTTTCCTGCATCCAGACGGAAATGGGGAAGTAATAAATTCAAGTCAGTGTTGTTTTCGGAGATCTTGTACGACTGGCATTGTAATATAATTTATTAAATGGTATTGTGTTAAACTATTTGCATTTCTTTCTATTGTCCAGGTTGGATGCGTAAGACAAAAAGAAACTGTTCCTCGTTTAATTATTTACGAAGTTCATGTAATACTTGATTGTCTTTCACGGTAATATTATTTAATGTCAACTAACCAAAGGTTACATTTCATATAGTTCATCATGTGAGTGAATTGTTCGACTGTTATATTTATAGTGCTGCATTGATGGCAATTGCAAACAGGACCTTGAACTGTTCTGCAATTAGTAGTTTCATTTTCCTCATATAAATGGCACTAATTTTATTTGCAAATATTAATAAGGATATTGTTTCCGAATATTCTATTTAATTTATAAATAAAATAGATTTTTCCCAAATATTCTCCTGAAATTTGCAAATGAAATAAATTGTTTACAAATATTCTCTTGAATTTACAAATGTAAGAATTTTTATTGTGCGCCCCAGGAAAATATCCTGACGTCATACATCTGTCCATATTAGGCGTGGTTATTGAACAACCCCTATTATGCAATATGTAAATTAAGTACAAAATAGGCCGCAAAATAATATTTATACATGTTATAAATTTTCCTCTTTAATATCCGTTGTTGTTGGTAATTTATTACAAATATTTTTGTAAGTCGTGGTGATCACGACACGTCAGTAATGTACCGCCCCTCCCTGCCAGCGATGGAAAGCACTGTCACGTGACGTCTGATTCGCCGAAACGTCATCGATGCGTCATCGCTTGGCCGAGTCACCGCTTTGTGTTCGTCCGCATCCGACAAATAAAATGGTTGCCGGCGATCGCAATCGACCGCTAAAATCTCGTTTTTCAGACGAGCAGACTTTGGATTCGGTAGTCCAATTGCCCGACGAGTCACGGGTTCAGCTATTCGTCACGCGGAATTATAATAATTTTATAGAAATTTGGTACGCGTATCGATACAGGGGGAGGGTCACGTGATTCGCTGTCTCGGTGGCGCCACGGTGCGGCGGGATTAGGCGACGCGGTGCTGCACCGAGTCAAGGTATATAAAAATAGGTTAGGGCACCGAGTCACTTGCTGTCGAGTCGTCGTTGGCGTCGCACGCACCCTTCTCTCTCGTATCGATCATCCCCCCGGTCCCAACATGAGCTGGCAGGAGTACATCGATAAGCAACTGATGGCGTCGGGTGCCGTGAAAAGAGCGGTCATTTCCGGCCACGACGGCAACGTTTGGGCCAAAGACGAATCGTTCAACGTAAGTAAAAATGGGGTTACGTAAAAAGTATGGAGGCGGCGCGATCTTGACGTTCGCCGCCGCTCCTCATCCTTATATCGCTGTAAAATAAGCCTCTTGGTGCCGGTACGTTGGTTGAGCGTCACGCTAGATTCGGTAACGTGGCGACGCAATGGCGAACGAGGTTGGAGTACTGCTACGGCAACGTGGATGGCCGATCGGCGTTGGCACTTTTTTGGCCGACGTTCGAAAATGGCGACGCGGCCATTTGCCTTCGCCGCCTTTTCGGCTCTCGGAAATCCCCCCTCCCCCTTCCCCCATTCCTTGGTGTGATCCGTACGCCCCCCTCTGGGTCTTAAGATGATAACGAGACGACGGGTGTGGGGACGGAATAACGGATTTATTATTGAAATGTTCTTCTCTTTGTTCTCAACACGCTGGCTGAGTTGCGGCAGTGAGAACGGCTCGGCTGGAGGTCGTGGTTCGAGTAGAATGGAGGGCGGCACGCGGTGACGACGGGCCGGCGTGACGCGGGATTTTTTTACTTCCGGCAAACCAGATGAAAGTGCTGCCAATTCAAATACATTATTAGCTCCACTACGGAGAATATTCAAAATCAAAAACATTATTAATATATTTTATCAAGAAGTTTATGAATTAAATAATTATTTAAAGAAATTGTACATCTTCAATTTGAAATAATAAAGAGCAGTGTGAGCAAAGATCATTGTAAAATACGTAAATAAAATGCTCAGGGAGTTAGAACACAGTTTTTAATTTATATTTTGATTTCATTAAATCTTGGACTAAATTAAGATTAAATCGAAAACTTTGGTTGAAATGACAGATCAAGTAAAGTTTTGATGTAAACAGTACTGTAAAGGGATTTTTGGCCGGATTTGTTCATGGTCAAGGAAGTTTAGCACTTGGTGATTGTGCTGCAGAACTTTTTAAAAAATTCAAAATGAGAGAAATTTGAAGAAAGCATGGCGGCGTCACTCAGGTTGGCGGCACGACGGTTACGTCACGGTGTAGCGCGTCGTTTCGAACGCCGACATGGCGGTTGTGGTTTTGCTGACGGACGTTTAAATTTTACGTGCTGGCCGCAGCTGTGCAAACTTGCGATACAACGATTTGTAGTAGAGTGTTGACGTAATATATAGTCTTTTATGTGAAAGATTTTTATAAAACGTGGAATGATTTGTGAAGATGCGGGGGAGGAGTTTATGTCGGAGGAGGCGTGGTCGTCGATCGGATTTTTGAAAGAAATGGGTGTGCCCATCGGCGTTATAAATAACGCAAATTTTACGAGGAATAGTCGAAGTTTGGAGGAGAGGTTGTCTTTTTTTCTATTGTCGGAAACGGTAAACTAGGGCAAGTTGTAAATCAGTTGTGGAAAAGGAAAAATGGAAAGAAGGTGCGACCTGGAAAGTGGAGCGGTTGCGGTAGCGGCCGCAACTGGGTTGATGAGGCCGAAAATAAGATCATGTTCGTGACCATTTCTCAACGAATCGTGTCAAACAAACTTGCCACTAAGTTGGCACAAAAGTTTCCAAATAAAAGAGGCACTTTTTCGTCATCTATTTAAAGGATGAACCGTTTTCTTTCTCGGTCTGTATTTGAAAATTTTTAACAGATTATTTACCAGACGGCACTAAAGTAAAAACTGTTCCCGCAGAAGTTGTGAATTTCTAAATTGTTTTCCAGACCTGGGAAAAGTATATGTATTTCGCTTCTGTAGTAAAAATTTTTTGTTCCAGTTTTATGAGACAAATGGTATAATTATATTGAAGTACTTTTGAGATGGATAAAGAAAATTGAGAGATTTAATTGAGGAGGGGTAAATGTGGTGATCTGTGTAAATGGTTAGGGGAAAATGGAGTAGGAAAACGATCAATACTTAGGGAAAATCCGGGTGAAAGTCCTGGCCAATGCATTTATTTTCCCCAAGGAGCTGTGGTATTAATACCAAAATACAATTAGGGGAAATGTAACGGTTCGTTAGGGAAATGGAGATGTGAAATTCAATATGAAAGTTGTCCCATGATGTGGTTTAAAATAAACGTTGAAGAAACGGACCAATGTGGATTGTCATATTACAACATTTAGACATTGAAACTTGCTATCTGTTATGTTTATCTAAGGGTGGAGGGTAATTTTGTGGTGATGATCTGTTGCCTGCAAACGTTTCCGTACTTGATAATCGTGCAGATAAATAAATACTAATTTGGTTGATTGCAGCCCTCCGAAGAAGAGATGTCAAAGGTGTTCAAAGGATTCGCGGACAAGTCTACGCTACAAATGAACGGGCTTACGTTAGCCGGTGAACGGTACATCTACCTTTCCGGAGACGACAAAATCATCCGGGCAAAGAGAGGAAAAGTTGGATTACACTGCATGAAGACGAAGCAAGGTGAACTAGTACTAGAAACGATTGTGGCAATGTTATTAATACGGAGAAGCTAATGTCTGGTTTTGTTGGTTTGCAGCGATGGTTTTGGCCCTCTACGAAGACCCGATTCAACCCCAGCAGTGCGCTACAGTCGTGGAAAAGTTGGGAGAGTACCTAGAAAGCTGCGGTTATTAGGTGTGTTGTGCAAGAATGCTTTCAGGGAAAGGTTTAAAGAAACGATCAACAGTCGGTCGTACTTTATTGTGATGGGATCTCAAACTGGAGAAACTGTCCACGATAGACAGGTTTTCCAAAAAGTGAAAACTGATCATGCTGTCTATGGGTATTGGTGGAAATGTTCACGTTTTGGGACAATAAACTGCATGCTAAATGTTTAAAGAAAGCTTCTGTATGGTGGAAAGTTTGTTGGGTCCCTTGATATTCCACCATAGACAGGTTTTACTGTAATAAAGTCTTAACCCTTTCAGCACCAAGAAGTTGAGTGGATTAAATATTCATTTGTTTATGCTGTTATATAGTGTGCAATTACTTTTTACAACCTGTCTATGGTGGAATCTCATGACGGGGAAATCTTTCCAGTTTAAAAAAGCTTTCTTTTAAAATGTTTACTATGTAGTATATGGTCCACTATAGACAGGTTTCACTGTATATGCATCAAGGGAGAGTAAACCTGTACTTCAATTGTAAATTTGGGATGCCGCGTGTCCCGGCTCGGCTAATTTTACACCTTATGCAGGTTTCGATGTACTTGGAGGTGATTTAGCGAGTAGTACACCGATTTAGGTCAAAAGTCCGCAGTTTGCGTATGTGTGGAAAAAGTAACGAGCCAAATCTGAATAAGTGAATGCCAATTATTGCCACTGTTGCAATGCGCTGAATGCAAAAGTGTCTACCTAGAAGTTAACTGGCAAGGTAATAAACAGTTAACCTAAATTATTTCTACCAAAATTAGGACATTAACTAATGGCTAATGTACATATTTAATTTTCAACCAATCTTAGGATATTTGTGAAGACAGTTTCAGATTATGAGAAAGTTTGAAAGATGGAAGTTGGCTAGTTTACGAACCTCCAAACTGAATGACCCCAATCAAAGAAGCACTTGCTGTCTAGCTTCAGATGCTTTTACATTAATTTCCACAGGTTTTGTCACAACACTTGGTTTTTCATCGTTTTGGTTAAGTTTCAAGGAATAACTTGATGTCTTAACTAAAGCAATTGAGGGTTTTCTTGCTCCCTATTGGTTGACGGCTTTCTTTAAACTACGCCTACTGAAATGCGTTAATGAACAAGACGACAAAACAGTGTCTGTTTAAATTTAAAGGAAATGGGAAAAATCGGAAATTGGCTCCGATTAGTTTTTGCATCGTGTTTAAAGATGCAAGGTTGACTAATCGGGAAAAGTTAATGACAGATTATTCACATGTGGTGTGGGAAACTTGTTGGCTCGATGGTTTTCGCAGTTCAACTCAGAATTAATCCATTATAATGAAGAGCTCGTTATCCGTAGCACAGCATACGTGTTGCGTGCTGTTATAGAGAAATTAATGATCAATGGAAACGTTGTAATTTGTGAAACTTTTCTTGTTGTCAAACGATTTTTCCTACAATTACACGTGGATTATAGCAAAGGCATAGTGTGTGGAATCTTAACAGTTAAATGCTAAGGTAATCCACATTTTCTTGACTCTGTGGCTGCTATACAGAGGTGATTTAAGTTTTAAAGTGGTCAGGGAAACCTGGATTTGAGAATTTGGGTGTTTAGCAAAACTTGTCCAAGGTGGAATAATTGACCTTACGTTGGATCATTCACAGCACGATTTGTGTATTTTTAAACGCCTCTATTCTTTAAAAACCTGTCTATTGGTGGAAAATTTTGCGTTTTGATGGGTCAATCACACGGCATGATCATTACAAAAACGTCTCTGTGATGGGAAAAAAAAACCTGTCTGTGGTGGGAAGTTTCTCGAGTCCCTTGAGATTCCACCGCAGACATGTTTCACTGTAATATATGCTATTTGAATGCGTATTAAATTAAGATTTATAAAAAGTGTTCTAATAAAACTAGTATAGACTGCATAGCATATGTTCTGGACATTATAGCTTAAAGGTAAACTGACAAGGTTTTGCAACATACCCTGAAAAAAACTAGCATTTGATTGCCGCTAATTTAGGAGCATTGTCTGAAAATTTGAGGCCATTTGAAGCATTATTGCCACAGATGCGAATTATTTATTAGTTTCATATATGTATATCCATGACGCCCTCTTTAACTACTCGTAATTTTTGTAACAATTTTTTTAAAAAGTTTCGTTTGCGCCAATCGTTTTATTGGCATCAATTCTATAGAATTGCACACTATCCAGGGTACGTTACAAAACCTTCTCAGTTCACCTTTAAACGCTGGAAAACTCGGGGGAAATGGTAATGACAGATTGGTGTTCACCGTGGCATGGTGTAAACTATTGAGGGTGTAATGTCAATATCATATACGGGGTTGTTAACGGTTTTTGATTTTTGCAGATTTGTGCCGACGAGCCGTGCGGACGCCTCCGAAGAGATGGGCACAAAAGTTTTTGCGAAGCGGATGGTTTATGATTTCTCCTTTTTCGTTTTTGTTTCGATGCGTGGATTTTGTGTACGTATTGGAAGGAGGGTGCCTAGCATGCAAGACGCAATTCCCACGCCGCGCCAATCGGGTTTTCTCGCTTCCCAATTTCTATATATAATATCTGCCCAACGATTGGGATATTTCCCAGCAATGGGGGTAAAAGCGTTAAGATATTGATTAAATACTACGATGATGATGATGATAAAGATGATGATTATAAGGAATAACACGAAGAATGAAATGAACGGCGTTCGGGAATCGCGCCTTGATTGGCGGAAGGGCCTGCGGGTTTCTTGGTCTTTGCTACCGTGCTTACTACTACTACTGTCTGGATTAAATCGAGGAAGAAATCAACTGTGCTCACTATCTAGTCTCTGGAAATTGGCTAAAATTAATTAAGAAGTAACGAAGATACGGGGGGTCGTTGTCCGTCGGATGCGGCGAAAGCTCGTCGGACGGTCACACGTTTCGTTGTCAGTATTCATTTTCTTTTTCTATCGAAACGGTAACGATTTCATCTTTCTGTAATCGTAATAAAAATTTAATACTCTTGGACTTCCGAGCGGACGTTGGTGAGAAAGTCGAGGAGGAGGAGGAGGAACTTTCCGTGCGGCTTCTCGCCGCGTACCCCTATAATCCGAGTAATCTGTGCCAATCGCCCGTTTCATATGGATATTTTAGATTTTGTGTAAAAGGAAAACCAGTGGGCCCCAATAAACGCATCTTGTAACTTGCTGTGCTTGGGATCGGTGGCCGCGATGTCCCGGTTGCGTGAAGTCGACAGAACGGATCGACAAATTTGGTGGCGGGACGTGCGTGAAGGAAGAGGAAATGAACTTGTATGTATACATACTACGTGTTTTCGATGTGAGAAAGGAAATACGTGCGCATTTCTTCAGTGAAATTGCACTTTCCGTGTTTTCCTTTCCCTTCGTCAACTCTGTGTTCAGCGGTGAAAAATGTTTTCACGGTGTCGTGGCAATGATGTGTGCTAATTTCTTTCCATCTAATACTTCTAGAGCTATTTAACGCCTGAATTCGTGGTGTACCTGGGTGTCTACTGATGCTGGAAGTCCTTGAAATTCCGGAAATATACTGGACATTTTACTTAAACCCTGCAGCTATTATATATATATTTCCGGTATAGACAGGTTTTGCAGCAGTGTAACGTTTATTTACTACCTTTATTACAGAAATTTGACCATTACATTTCACCTGAACATACCGTGGTTTGTATTATTAGACGAGGTTCATTACCACTCAGGGAAAACCTTTTAACAATTCAGGGAATTTAGGTTCAGGGCAACTCGAGGATTTGGTGTAAAAAATTTGGGGAAACTAGTGGGAATGGACATATTGTAATATCTAAAGTTGTAGCAAGATGTAACAATATGCGCTGGAAAGCCTTAAACTTATGGGAAATAATGGGATTGAACAATATGTTTTCAATAGAGAAACTGCTGAAGATGAGAATTTTGGAGTTTATTTCCAATATGGATATTATATTCTAATATGTCTACTGTTGCCCTCTTGAATATGGAAACATGAACCGGTGCAACCACACCTGTTGAGTTTTTCTGATACGCAAAATTGATAAAACTGCCACCACCAGCTCTTGTTTTACAACAAATTTGAATATTTATTTCTGATACGAATAAAATTTGAATTTGACAAACTTGTATACATTCTGGCTGAACATGTAACTTTTGCGGAGGATTTTGGAAGCGTATTTTACGGGTAGCCCCTTGCCGATGTACCGATGATTACCTGTAAACATCAGTAACTTGTCTTCAACTTGAATAATAATAAGGAACTTGGGATTCTGCTCGAAACGAACCTGTCGATGGCCAAGGACCGATGCCTGATGGCCGCCTGGATCTCCGCGATGACCGCGTCGTAGGCGAGGTTCACGCGCATTTCACCTTCGAACAACGCAGACCATTAGTATGTACTTATTTAAATACAAATCCGTTCAGATCATGCTCTTAATTAATTAGTTCCAGTTCTTTTTAAATCGCAGGAGTGCGGAAGACTGAAAGGTTGTTTTACGTACCTGCTACTCTACCTGTGGATGCCGGAACGGATTCGGAGCGCGAGGAAACGGATGTGGCTTTGACCAGGATGCCCTTGTTGGTGCCGGAAACTGAGTAAGAACCGGGAAGGACTTGACGGCTTTCCGTGGGTTGCGCCGGAGCCTCCGGGATCGGAACCCTGCGAACGGCGGAAGAGGCCACCGGAGATGGGGACTGACACGGTGATTGGTACTGTTCAACGCAAACCACTGTTACCGCTAACCAATCCTCTCTGGTACTTTCCTTTTTACAGAAACGTACTGCGGATTCACTACTATTTGTAAATGGTTTTTAGACGATGGTACCTTGAGGCATAGGCAGGAGCAACTCGTTCCGCAAGAGCTGTCTCGGTGAGGCGAGGAGCCCTTGACCATCTCGGGCACCGCGTCCCTACCCCCATGGGCCAACGTGTCCTCCGGCACCTGGAACGACTCCTCCCTAACAACTTCTCTGGACAGATTGGGCCGTTTGTTTTCCTCTTGGGTCCTCGGAGGTCGTGGCAGTTGCTTGGGTTGACCGCCGGCGTTGGGCAAGATGGGCACGCTACCTGCCAACTTCGCGCCGCGGCCCGTGTGAACGTTGGTGACCGCGGCTTCCAGCGAGGAGACCTTGGAGTGAACCGACCCTGTGGATGGCGGAGGAGGAGGTTTGCGGCAAGACACCACTTTCCTCTCTTGAGGGCCTCCGTATCCACGTCCCTGACCTTGCGTAAAGCATTGCAGTTTTCTCGTGTCGTTAAAATTTCCACATTGATGAATACACAGTGAGATCTGCCTATGGTGGAATCTCATAGACAGGTTTATCTACCGTAACGTACCTGATGCTGCTCTTCTCTTGCCGCAGTCTTGTACTCTGGGTGCTAATGTCGGCGGCGCTGATGTCGGTGGCGGAGGAGGTTTAAAGACCGGAGGCTCGTCGTCCACCCCTTCGAGGCTACCTTCCCGGAGGAGTCTCTCGATGGTCTCGAACGTCCTGGAACCGGTCTGCGACCACTTGTTGCCCGGAAGCTCCGTCTGGGTGGCCACGGACGTCGTGGAAGACGCCGCGTCCAGCTTCTTCGCGCGCCGCCAAGTTTATTTATCGACGTTATTACGTTTAGAGGTACTAAAGACATTTGAAACCTGGGCCGTGAGTGCCAGCAACGTCTTCCTGGCAGCGTCTCCCTCGATGAACCTGGCCTCCGTGAACGAAGTCTCGGCCATCAGCTCCTGGGTCAACTCCGAGAGGTACTTGAGCAGCTCGGCGCAGACGTCGAACTTGTGCTCCCTCTGGCGGCCGGATTGAGGAGACGTTTTAGCGCCCAGGGTGAGGTTGCGGTTGGAGGAGACCTTGCGGTCCTTCCTGGATGCGCAAGGGCTGGCACCGGTGGCACCCGCGCGTCTGCGGGAGTTGAGCGCCGAGCAGGACGCGGTCCCCGTCGGACCGGTCAGCCTCGTGTTCGGACTCCTTTTCGGGATCGGTGGCGGTCTTCTGGTCAACGACTGTCCAAGTAAACGTTTCAAGTACTACACCAATAACTTGAAAACTACTTTCCACGTACTAATTCATATCGGTTTCCTCCATTTTTTGAAGACCCCCTAGATGGAGTGTATAAACACTTTCAGCGTGAACTAAAAGATGAGCTCGAGTTATAGTTTTATAACTGTTGCAGGTTTTTAGATTCCAGAAAGTAATAATATTTGATTTTACTGTTCCCATTGGAAAAGATCTTAGTGGAATTGTGGTATGAAGGACCTGTTTAGACAGCAACAATTTCTGTATACCCTTAATATAGATTATTGGGAAATTTGGGCCTCAAAAACGCCTTAAACTGTGAGTAAATTATGAATCGATTGCAACTATACCTGTACAGGTGTGGCGTATCGGAACCTTGGCGAGTTGACGTTGTTGTTTCGCACGTCTGCGTCACTCACGCAAGTCGCCAACGTGCTGTTGGCTTCTGCTGATGCATTCGCATTGTTGGCACGAGGACGGCCGACGTTCGTGTCCATCGTCCTCCGAGATCTGGACACCGTAATAGTGGATCGTTACCGAAAACCGTTCCGTATAGCGCGCGACCGCAATCCACCCAACGATGGGCGTTTCCCCCATAAAACGCTCCAATCCATATTTGTACGCTCATTATGCTCTTATTCTCAAAGTATAATAATCCAGCAAGCAATTGACTTCCAATGTATTATAGAATAATATATAAATATATTTTCTTTTGCAGGTAAGGTTTTATTATGCGCGGTGCCGTAATCCGTTCCGCGGAGTTATCGTGATGAATATACGAAGAATATAATGGAAGGATTATCGTTGCCACTCCCCAACCGAACTGTTTGCAGCCATTAAGGTAAATTAAAAGAGAATTCGAGATAGGGTGTAATATCGATATAACCTGGTTCTTGGGATGGTTGCAGAGTCGTTGACGGTCTGAGGTTGTCTTTCGTCAAACTGGGCCAGGACATCATCCAGCATCTCCAAAGACCTCCTGACGTCCTCGTTGCTGCCAACCATGGTTAATATACATACTTTTTTGAACGTGGTGTTCGCAATTTCTGTATATGTGATAATTTCTTTACGTACTCCAGAGGTTCCTGGAAGCGGTTGCAGCCAACACCTTGCGCGCTCGGCGGTTGTTTTCTTCGGCCGGCCATCCTGTCCTTCCTGCCACCAGTCGCCGATTTCGGTTTGCAGATGGCGATCGATCGTTTTATACGTGCCACCACCACCACCACCACCCACAAGGATGCTGGATGTTTCCGTCCTCTGCTGCATCCATGCTCCGATAAGCACCGACTGCGCTGCGCGCTGAGTTCTCTACGTTGCCATGGGTCTGCTTGTGGATGGATCCGCATCCGCATCTCGACACAAACCGATCGATAAGTTGGTGCCATAAGCTCTGCATTCCACCACCACCACCATCATCATCAGTCTACATGCCAAGTACAATGGTCTATATATACATATCATTTGGACGCAGTGCGCCATTTTCCTTTGTGCAGCTCTCGTTACTGCATGTCTGTGCATTAATTTATAAGTTTAAAACGTAGCGATTATTATCACTATAGAAACTCTTATTACGTTACAGAATCCTTCAATACGAGCAGCGATTGCATTTGGGGATTATCGATCCGGGAATTTTGTTGGATTCCGTTTCAAATTTGCCGCGCGGTTTGAACGAGCCAATCACGTTTCTCCGAACGAAATTCAAGCCGTCGCGATTGGCGGATTGAATTGCTGGCAGAAACGACTGTCATGGCGTCTTCGTCGTCGGGTTTCTTCGGTGCAGTCGCTCTTCTCAACAAAGTAATTGCGTGTAATTGCAGCCGTGATTGATAAATATCGGTTTTAACCACGGGTTTTCTCTGTTTTTAAGTTCCCGGTTTTGATTCGTGCAACGACCGACGATTACGAACCAATTCCAGGCTACGCTTATGGCGAAATAATCAGTGAGTATATCCTTGGATATATCGTATGTGGCTATTTTTATTTCAGTTATATATATTGTAATGTTGCTTTTAAATACAGAGATATCGTACGAAACCGAAACGATCTGCGAGCAGTTGCATGCCTACTTTATTGATCGGTTGGAAAAGGACAGCGGTTTTGTGAAATTGAAGGTCAGTATATGCGGTATATGCAATATGCCCTTGCAATCCTCGTCAGATGGTATAAAGCACTGGTGGGAACATTTTATTGTCTGGCCCAGTGCGTCACCGTGGACTAGTTGTACCACTCTTGGTTGTACTTCCTGTCCTTTCCATCGATCCCAGAAAAATACTCAGTCATGACTTAATAGAGATGCGGAAGGAATGGAAACAAGAGTGGGTGATAGAAATTATTAAATACTGTATTATCAAGAGTAGATGAAGGTATATATTATGTATATATATTATTCCTTAAGTAATTACTTTTTGTATTCAGGTGCTGAAGCTGTTAAGACATCTGATCCAAAATGGCAGTTCTTTATTCAGGAAGATATTAAGGAAACAGTACAAACAAATAATAGCATGCACGAGTGAGTATGTTGAACTCAGTAGAGTTATATAACTAAATAAATATTGAATGTATTATTTAAATTGCTGAGTTTTACCTTGGTTTTACAGACACAAGTGGCCCAGCTGACTCCCAATATGGGCTGACGGTTTACAAAGCTGTTCGCAGTGAAGCAAAAGTGAATTGATACTGTATATATTGAAGAGAAATATGGTAAGATTTAAATGGCCCTGATTGCTTTATAATTAATAAAGGAAGTTCTGCAAATTCTTTTCGACTCGCAATCCATTGAAGGTGACGTGGAAGACGATGGTCGTTTACGGTCACCAGGTTTGTCACTTGCATTCTTATTTATATTCCCACGTTATGGATTGTGTACATGTCAATAATTGATTTTACTGTTTTAGGGAAATTCATGAGTGGGATGGGCCCTTCAATGCAGAGTGGAAAATACGACGGTTTTGGATTTTCATCGCCTTTGCCAGAGAGTTAGTTCAATCCTGTTAATATCGCGATGCGATGGGTGACATGAAATTTAAATATTGATCTTTGTGCGTTGCACTTTAGAAACTGTGACCGAGAAGGTGGTAAATAGCTTATCGGAATTTGTGGGGAAATTGATGAACCGGCCGGACAATGACGCCGAGATGTTTAGGAAGTCGCTGGAAGTTGACCGCGGGCCGTACCGTGCCGTTAGTTTCGACGTTGTCCCTGAAACTCTATGCAACGATGCGAACGGTGATTTGTTATTTAATACTTGTTAGAATAACTTTGGGAATCAATTAAACTTTAGTTGTATTGTTTTTAGAAAATTCCACGGGTCCGCAACGGAGTGCCACGAACGACGACAACACGAGTACAATTTCTTTTGATTCTCTGGAAAAGTGAGTTGCAATTTTAAGTCAAGTGCAATACTGATTAGTTATTTGTGTGATTTGAATTCAATTTCCAGTTCGGTTATCGGCGCAGATGATTTAGCCGAAAGGCAGTTTGTTGATGACCTTTCACATTTATCATGCGATGCAAACGGACTTTTGGGGCGAAACCAACTGACCTCGGCACGTCACAGGTTGCAATCACTTCCATTAATAAATAAACCAAGTCCATAATGGCCATCGTGTGCTAATATCATGCATTATTTGATGAAGGTACTGTCTGTTAAGAGGGTGTGTCATACTTGCAATATTGAAGGAGAAGTGCTGTACTGAAAATGAAGTGGGAATCAGAATGGTACGTAGGGGAATATCAAACTTATTTCTTATAACAGCTGTCTTAAAATTCCCAATGTAAATTGTAATTGTCTTCAAAAAGTTACATTTACTAGGTTACATAACGTTAAACACTTGTTTGAAGTGTTTGTTTAGTTATCTAGAAATTTAGCAAATACACATATCTTATCATGGTTTTTGGACTTGTAATGTGTTTTTCGTTGTGTAGTGTAGATATTTATTGAATCAACACCGATTGGAAGGAATTATTGTTTATTTCAGAAAACTTTACAATTAATCGAAGAATGTCTTCACCATGGAGATGTTGGCGCTCGCGATGTTCGACAACTTCTGCGTGAGACTTTCGTAGATATGCCGGAAACTTCTGCCGTTTCACTCAAAGCTAGAAAGGTACGTGGTATAGTAATTGTTTTTGCAACATGACATGGAATATTTAGTTGACTAATAGCAAGCTAATAGTTTATTTTTTTTTAAATTCAGCTGCTGCAT
Organism: Glomeris marginata; assembly: GCA_034696005.1. Taxonomy (NCBI): domain Eukaryota; kingdom Metazoa; phylum Arthropoda; class Diplopoda; order Glomerida; family Glomeridae; genus Glomeris; species Glomeris marginata. Next base: position 7,458 of record JAQFZQ010000087.1, on the reverse strand, counting down.
ATCGCGGACTGGAAATTGTTAAACGCGTGACTCCTGGACATTAATCCCAAGTGTAATACTGCTTTAAAGGTAAATTATGGTGCAGAATTATGCGGAATTAATGCATGTCTGTCATTATACAAAACAGCTTCATATCTTTTATTTTCAGTTTTGTATTGATGAATTAAATCTACAAGTTTTGTCCTATGATTACAGAAAAGTGCACAAACTGAAGTGAACTTATTTGTATTTTCATATACAGTGTGTTGTACACTTGTTGACATGGGCAGTTCAATTTCAAACTTGCTACTAGAAAGCTAAATTACCAAATGTTGTAACTGGTATAAACACCATGACTGTGTGGTGTTTACCATAGTGAAAGGTCATTTCAAAATATCCAGATAACGCACTGAATTGGCTCATGTCAACTATCAATTTCATTTGCTGGAAAATATTTACTAAACTGTGGAAGGGATAATACATAAATTATGTCACAACTAAACTTTATGATTCATACCATTTTCCACGAGTTTTCCAGATATTTGTATATGGATATAAATTATATATCAGAATTTCCCTGAGCTTTACATGTTTTATGGGTGGAACTGTATGCAGGAAAACGTAAATGATATGAATAATGCCATGCACTGATGGCATGCACCAGAAAACTTTTTTTTTTTGATAAAGTATTTTGGAAAAACCGGTTGTTAGCGGATTAGTGACGTCAACCGATAGCAGAGTATGACGTCACATCGTTTCTCGATTTCCATTTTAAAACATGACTACCCATTTCCGCTTATGAAATCTCCCAAATCTTGATTTGAAGTTGTAATTTTTCTCAACTAATAACGAACGATGGAGCCGATTTGGATGTGAAATATCTGAAATTAGAACGGAGATCGAGTTTCCGGAGTCGAGGCAAATAAATACGGCTTCGTTGAATTCTCATTGGCTAGTGGACGTTAAGTGGGCGGGGGCTGGAGCGCCATCGACGAATCGTCGGCTTCTATTTCGCGCCATTGAATAATGCGGCACCCAGCATGCGTACTCCTGCTCTAATCTCTAGTTAAAAGAACAAATATTCCGCGTTCAGGTTGTCGAAATTGTGTTGTAAAGCGAGGAATTTATAGAGAAAGGTATGTTGTTTACGTTTAATTTTATCCGAGATTGGAAATAAGCTTTTTAACGCTCTTATTGACGCTGAATCTTCGTGTAAATTGCCATTTTAGGCCTAAATTCTACCGGTGTGTTGACCTCGTGAATCGAGTCCTAAGTTAGGACTCCTAACCGCGTTTTCCCAGCCTAAGTACGAACCCGCAATTCTATGTTAAGGCGGGGCCTAATGGTCTGGCATCATTGATGGTATTGAATGTAGGTGGAGCCTCGTGCGGGAGATCCAATCGGGATGTAGTATTTCCGTTAGACCCCGCCTTTTGAGTAGGACGTAGTTTTACTCTTTACCTTGGAATACATGCTTGATTTTGGGAAACTTGCCAAGAATCATTGCGGTGAAATGTAGCACGAGTTTAAAACGAGTCTTTGGTACTGTTATATTTACAGAAGGATAAAGAAAATAGCGAAGATTCGAAAGGACAAGTGGATTTTAATTCGTCTGAACGAAGAAGACATTTGCAGCCATTTTCGAAAAAGGAATCGAGTCAAGAGAGACATGGTGATGAATCATGACTGGAGGCCCTTTATTTATGGAGGTCTGGCATCCATCATGGCCGAATTTGGTAAATATTAGTTGCCCTTTAATTATATAATTAAGGTATTATAAAGGTTTATTGTGGGAATTTTTTAGTTAACCTTAGAATTGAAAGGCACTTTGCCAGTTAGTTCACTGTTATTCGGTGTGTATAAATACGGTGTTTCTATTTTCTTGCCAGGAACGTTCCCGATCGACACGACAAAAACGAGGTTGCAAATTCAAGGTCAGAAGATTGACAAGAAAAACACAGAGCTTAAATATAAGGGCATGATCCATGCCTTGGCAAGAATTTCAAAAGAAGAAGGCACCAAAGCTCTATATTCAGGGTACTATACATACGTTGACATTTAAATTCTGGAGAAAGACAACATTATCGGTTTATTACCACACGAAATGTGATGGTTCATGAGTGCCCTTCAACAGGGTGTCTATATTAAACTGGAAATCCTGAAATTGGAAGTTTGCTGAAATGTATACTGAAAATATTCATTGAATATACAGCAAAATATAGAATTTTGTTATTTTGTTAGACATTTTGAATGTTGAAAAATAGTTGTAACTGTACTTGTTCTCAGTTTGAGTAAATCATTAATTGTATTGTTAATGTAACAACATGTGGATTTAATTATTATTCAAGCATATACAATAGTTCTTTATTTTTTCCTGGAAAAATGATAAAATGTTCTTCATTATCCTGGAAGTATACAGGAATTTTGAAATAATAATTCAGTAGACGTCCTGTTGAAAGTTCGCAAACCATCACATTTGGTGTGTTATTAGACCCATAATGCGATGTCATTTTCCAGCAGGACAATCAAACAAGTTAAATTGTTTTACTCAAGTATATAAAAACATACATATTTTTGTGTTATATTCAGGATTTCACCGGCTTTATTGCGGCAAGCTACTTACGGAACTATCAAAATTGGAGTGTATTACTCGGCGAAGAAAAAGCTAGTGAAGAATCCGAATGGTTTGTAGAATTCCTCCAGTTTAAACAATCTTACCTACATTCTTACAAGATAATCAAGAGACACGTGAACTGCCAGATGAACAGATAAAAAATGTCATTGACAGACACATTTTGTAATCCAAATATGAATGTCTATTTTAATTGAGTACATGTTGTACTGTAATAATCACTGGCAGTGCATTTTCCCAAGGAAGCTGTAAATTGCAATAACTATACCGAAACCAGGTTCAAGGTTGCATCGATCAGTTGGGTGGGACTAATCTACAAAAGGCCGTAACCAATAACGGACCGTTTGTAACTTAGGTTTGGGCCAATCCCAATAAAGTTAAATGTGCTTCACACTATCCATCATTGCTTATTTGTTGTTTATATTAGTTTCACCAAGGTTTCACTCCCTATCTTTTACGACCTCAGTGATGCAACCTTGAACGCGTCTTTAGTATAGTCATCGCTTTTAATCGTCTATTTTGACGGTCACATTAATGGCATCATTCCATCTTCAACCAGAGCCATTATATTTCCCAACTTCTAAATCTGTTTACAACTTCTGTAATGAAGCCATAAAAATGAATTATTTTGCTCGTTTTCAGATGAAAACTTATTCACGAACGTAGTGTGTGCAATTTTCGCCGGTGTGGTGTCGTCATCGTTGGCCAATCCTACGGATGTACTGAAGGTGAGATGCAGCTCTGTTATTTCAACTGGAACTTGCGTACAAGTTTATACTAATGAGTGGTTGCGTGTGTACGTTAGGTTAGGATGCAAGCGAAAGATGCCACGCTTATTAGAATGAGCATGTTACAGTGCTTTATAGATATGTACAGGAAAGAAGGACTGGGTGGATTGTGGAGAGTAAGTTTGGATATTTGAAATAAGTACAACATCATTGTATTTAATTAACACGGTGCACGTTTACAGGGAGTCGGTCCGACGGCGCAAAGGGCCGCGATCGTGGTCGGAGTCGAGTTGCCGGTGTACGACGCGGTCAAACGCCAACTCATCAAGACTGGCAATTGTGGGGACACCGTCGTCAACCATCTCATGTAATAGACGTTCATCGTGCTTTTAACTGCATTCAAACTTTAAACAAAATCGTGATTTTAATATTTTTTAATTACCGCCAGATGACATGACCGAAGAGTTTCGTAATCTGACCTGCCAAACCACTTTATAATAACAATAATGTGCTTTAGATTTTGAAATATACTTATGATCAGATTTTGAACTAAACTTTTGAACAGATTTTGAGCTAAACTTATCAGATTTGAATCCATTGAAGTAAATAATCATAAATTTCATCATCTGTCATTGCACATGATATTTATGAATCGATATACAGTATTACATTTTGCTGTTTACTGTTCTTTTTATATTTATATCGTTCTTAAACGAGTTATTGTACAGCTTTCTTATTACCCTGAATATGACACTTATTTTGGTGATAATAGTAGACTATATATTGTGAGATTTGGGATTATTTACTTCAATGAATCAATTGTAATAAATTTTAATTCTTATTATTTCAATCATGATTTTGGTAGAATGCAGACATTGTATATATCACAATAGAACTAAATACGTAATGTGTTTTTATTATCAGATCCAGTTTTATTGCCGGATTGGCGGGCGCGGTAGCTTCAAATCCAATAGATGTCGTCAGGGTAATATAAATATAGTAATTCCACCGTTTACCCTGTAACTACAAAGCATTGAAGTGCGTTTTGCTCAAATGTTTTCGTAAATATATCGTATTTAGACGAGATTGATGAGCCAGCGAAGATTCAAATCCGCGGTCGTTGACGGCATCAGGGTTCAAGCCATCTACAACAGTTCGTTGGACTGTCTCTTGCAAGTAATTAAGACACCATTGGATACCCTAATTTTTTTAAAATATAATACAACAGTTTATCCCACATACAGCTGCTGTTTTGCGTATGTTTGTGAATGAAAAGTGCCATTTGTATTGGGCAAACTGCTGTATTTTTGGCTGTATTCGTGCAAATTCTAATTCCATCCGTTTCCTCTTTCAGACCGTGAGGTCGGAAGGATTCTTTGCCCTTTACAAGGGTTTCGTACCAACTTGGGTCCGACTGGGACCTTGGAACATGATAGTATCCTTTTGTACCCCCATTTCTCGTTTCCCAATGTTGAACCGTTACGTAAAAGTCCTTGATTCCAACGCCAGTTTTTCATTACGTACGAGCAATTGAAAAAGTTCTACTGATTCGGCATCATCCACCGTACGTGAAAAGCCGAAAAGAGATTGGCCGAAGTGTTGCCGCGTACCGTGATGGTCTTCGTCGTCCGGAAGAACGCGGACTACGACATCTGTGATACGAGTGACGATACGCCGCGGCACGTACATCGCGGACGAGCCCTCCAAAGAAACGAACGTGCAAAAATCTCATTTCAATACTATACATATATATAATATTTATTAAACTAGAACACCATCGAGATCCATCCGATTATTAGAAGCATTCCTCCGTAAGGCGCGAATTGAGTGACGTACGTGTTGCCCGTGATGGAGTACGAGTAACAAGCGCCGCAGAAGAGGATCATGCCGACACCGATCAAGGAACCGGACTGCAAAGAGAGATGGATGGCGGATGAACATGGTGAAGTCCTCTTGGTGGTGGCTTCTAAGGTGTACTTACAAGAGCGGGTCGACGTGTGAGTGGCATCGCGAGCAAGGCCAACGTGTGAAGCATGTGGTAGCGGTTGGCGGTGTCGAAGGCCTGCCATTAACACCAAACTCCATCAGTGATCGGACTTGATGACCGATTTACGTTGGAAACAAATAGTACAAGTTTGAAATCAAGGTAAAATTTCTTATTATACTTGTATGAAACTGATGGTGCAATGGTGTCTACGAAATGACATTTCTAGGATTTCTATGATGCAAAATTCAATGACAGTAATTCTTACAAGTCTTTAATTATAATTTAGAGTAGATGAAGGTTGGCAAAAATTAATGTGAATTTTCAAACGCAGAGACATTTGAGAAAAATACAAATTTTGACTTCCATCAATAGTAGTTGCTTTTATATGCCCAATTAAATTATTAATTTAAACAAAACTTACAAATTTTCGGTCTTCTGGTAAATCCTTGTTTCTAATGACTGGGAGAAATTGACATATTTTAAATTACATTTTTAATATGCTGCTTCCATATGCAGTGGATTTTTTTATATATATTTACAGTATTTTAATTTATTTTGGCATTCGCCTTATCAAGGTTATATGAATAATATAATACAGGGAGCTAACCAGTGTATTATTTAAGAAAAAAAAATCCACTGCATGTATTTGCGTTGTGTAGGGAAGAAACCGACAAGAGTTGCGTGCAACATTTTGTGACGTCACCGGTAGGCGATGCCGTGTCACGTGACCGTTTAGTTGCACCAGTTGCGCGCAACTGCTGCCGAGCGAAGTTTTTCGCTACCGTGAGAACCGTAGGCTCCGAGCGCGACTGCCAGCGCACCAGATATTCCAGCTAGTCTGGTCAAAAATATTGCCGTCGGTGACAAGTTGAACATTGTTGCGATAGAAGTTGATTTAGGCTGAATTTGAATCGTGTTAAGGCCGACTTTTTCACGTTCGCCCCAAACGAGTCTCGCAATATTCTTCCAAGCGTTACTTGGCCACAGATTTCGACCCAGGTTATCGGAGAACGACATCTAGAAGACGCAGATAATCAACTTATCACCCTGAACTGTTCGAATCCAAACTACGCCGTGAAGTGAAAACATATTACATAATATTACGTAAGCTAAGAGTTCATATTTTTCCCGTGAGAGGGCGCCACAATGGCCAAAACCTTACAAAACCTGAAAGCAACCGGATTGTCATTATGAAAAATGACTACGCATTGCGCCATTTGTCCATTCCTTCAAGATTCAACATAATAAGGTATAATACATCAGTACTTCATTGTCTATTTTTTTGGTGCAGCTAATTAAATCCAATTTCAATCTTGCGATTACAGGGAATATTAAAAATGAAAACTACACCCTTAGCGTCGAGAATATGGCGAAACCCGTACAACATGCTGATTGGTTCGAGTTTATGGCACACCGTCCGTTTCGAAAGTTAAATGACTGCGGATTTTGGATATGGAGCGGTGTTCGCTTTTGACGTGAACGGCGTTCCATAAGTATGTTCGAGCGCTCGTCAAGATGGATCTAATGAAGCCTCTGCAAGATGGCGATTGGCAGTCGAAGGAGGCGGAGTATCGCTGCACTTCCAATCCATCATTTTGAACAAAAGTAGCCAGGATACGCACGTTTATTGGGGGTATGGATACATTTATTTTAATGGATCGGTTGCGTGTGAGTTTCGTGCAAGACTGTCAACGATAAATCGGGCCATTTCTGCTCTTGTTCTTTCAGGGTTTCTTGCGCATTTCCATTGTCCGGTTCTGGGTCCGGCAGTTCGCAGTTCGGCACGGCGATGTCGTCGCTCGGCAACTTTTCCAAACGCCAATTGTCATCAACGATGTCCTGAAACGAGCAAAAGAAACGGTAAAAACCGTAAATCTATGTTTACTAATCTAATAGTCACCATTAAGCGCCCATCACGTAAAAATTCGCTGTCCATTTTTTAAATTTCGAAACAAAGGTTGCTTTTTTTTGTCGACCGCTTGGGGCGCTTCAATCGGATCCAATATAAAATTGCAGAAAGTTGCGCAATGAGCAGCGCCACTGGTGGTAAACGACGAGTACGTAACGTTTCGGTGTCGTCGTTTCGGTGTTGGCGATTCGGTGTCGGCGTTTCGGTGTTGGTCTTTTCGGTG